>PVHX01000016.1:352802-580302 GCA_004024805.1 Geosciurus inauris
TTTTTTTTTTTTTTTTTTTTTTTGGTACTGGGGATTGAACTCAGGGGTACTCGACCACTGAGCCACATCCCCAGCCCTATTTTGTGTTTTATGTAGAGACAGGGTCTCACTGAGTTGCTTAGCACCTTGCCGTTGCTGAGGCTGGCTTTGAACTCGCTATTCTCCTGTCAGCCTCCCAAACCTGGGAATGATTTATGTATTTTTAAATTTTTTTTTAGATAAATATGCTTAAGTTTGAGTGCCATACAGAGGGAGGAGGATTTTGCTGCTGTTGAGGTTTCTTGTCACCACTTCCCTCCATATGAGACACCTATTGTTAGATTTGCCAAGGACAAGAATGCTGAGACATCAAGGGAACTTGAAAAATTATGTACCAACTTTATTGTGAAGTGAGTTTCTGAAATAATGTCTCACCTCATAGTATGGATTATAAAAAAGATGATTTCCTCATGAAACTATAAGCAGGAAAGGACTGGATATTGAAAGGGAGAATGGAGAATAGAGGAGGGATGAAAAAGAGAAGCAGACAGGATGGGAGAAATCAGGGGATGTAGATGAAGAGCATCTAAACATCTCAGCTCTCCATCCGTTGTTCTTTTTGGTCCTAGGATTTTTTTTTCTTTTTTCTTTTTGTACCAGTAATTGAACCCAGAGGCACTTAACCACTGAGCCATATCCCCAGCCATTTGTATTTTTTTATTTAGAGACAGGATCTTGCTAAGTTGCTTAGGGCCTTGCTAAGTTGCTGATGCTGGCTTTGAACTTGTGTTCTTCCTGCCTCAACCTCCTTAGCCACTGGGATTACGGATGTGTCACAGTGCCTGGTGACCCTGAGAATTTTTAGTATTAGCCACTTTCAAAAAATTCCTATATGTTTAACCATGCTGTTTAATTCTCTAGCCCTTGCATGGAATATTGGTACTGTCCTTCACCTGTGCCTCAGTCACCACACACAACACAGAGTCAAAGGTATAAAGAGTTCAAGGTATTTTTGGAGTGTGTGATCTACAGGACAGCAATCCAATATACCATGAAAACTCTTCCTGTTCTAAGTAGTCAGGCTCCCTATTTCCCTAAAATATTTTACTGAGGCAGTGAAACATGTATATTCATAAATATAGGCTCATGTGTAAGTAAAGGATTGAGGGAATTTCCTCTTCAACCAGATTGTTGTCTTTGAATAGGTGGCTTAGCCCAATTCCTATGGCTATAACAAAATATTTGAGACCAAGTAATTTATAAAGAAAATGAGTATTGGGATCATAATGCTGAAGGCTAGAAAGTCCAGGAGCATGGTTCTTGTCTTTGTTTGTCATCTGGTGAAGGTCTTCTTGCTGCATTACAACATGCAAACATGCTAGCTTGTCTCTATTCCTAGTCT
The DNA here is from genome assembly GCA_004024805.1 of Geosciurus inauris. Lineage (NCBI taxonomy): Eukaryota > Metazoa > Chordata > Mammalia > Rodentia > Sciuridae > Geosciurus > Geosciurus inauris. The sequence continues at coordinate 354,184 of PVHX01000016.1, forward strand.
TAAAAAAATCACGAATGCCATAATGGGGCGGGGCGGGGGCCCACTCAAGACCTCATTTAACCCTAAGTATCTCCCAACAGTCCCATCTACAAATCATTAAGAGATGAATCTGGGAATTAAATTTTCAACACATGAACTTCTTAGGGACATATTTAAACCATGGCAATAAACAAAAAAATCATTGACTTATTAGATTGTTACAAACACTATTATTCATGAACTAGCATAAACATGAAAGATAAAATGCTTGTCTTCTAAAGGAAATCAAGTGACAATCTCTTGACAATAATTCATCTCATCTAATATATATCATGTAATATATGCATATACGTTTAAAATATGATGAAAATTAGGTTCAAAGTAATCCATCCAGGAAGCCTTTTGAAACATTAAAAACAGAAGCCTTAAAAAAATACTGCCAGGTGCAGTGGCGCATGCTTGTAATCCCAGTGGTTCAAGAGTCTGAGGCAGGAAGACGGCGAGTTCAAAGCCAGCCTCAGCAATTTAGCGAGGCACTAAGACCCTGTCTCTAAATAAAATACAAAATAGGGCTGAAGATGTGGCTCAGTGGTTGAGTGCCCTCGAGTTCAATCACTAGTATCCACCACCAAAAAAAAAAAAATGTAAAAGAAAGAAAATACTGATATATTCAATAATATAGACAAAATATTTGGTAAAGAGGTGGATCATGAATAAAATTTTAAAAAGATAGATAAAAGCAAAAAATGTGCAATATTCATGATCAGAAAAGGTTAATGGGGTCTGGGATTGTGGCTCAGCGGTAAAGTGCTTGCCTCGCATGCGTGAGGCCCTGGGTTCGATCCTCAGCACCACATACAAAGCAATAAAATAAAGACATTGTGTCCATTTACAACTAAAAAAATATTTAAAAAAAAAAGAAAAGGTTAATGGTTTTGATATATAAAAAGGTTCTTATATTATAAGAAAATATTGATATAGATTATTAAAAATAGATATGTGACAAAAAATATGAATTGCTCAATTTCACTAGAAACCAGTGATTACAGTTTGAAATATGTATAGACAACATATCACAAATGACACTAGGTTTTTTTTTTTTGAGATTATCATTTGGGGGAAAAAAGAATTTCCTCTTTCCATATCAGTACTCTTTTTTACCTTGCTCCCTTTATTTTTAATCTTCTTTGTATATAACCAAATGCTTTCTGCTTAATACTCTCTACCTGCAAGTATACAACACTTCTTGGGAAGGAAGAGAAAGGAGAATAAAGAGAGGAGGAAAAGGAAGAAGGACAAATTTACCACTTAGTCTATGTTAGTTTGGCTTTAGGGATTTTCAAATACTGATACGGTAGAAAAAAATGAATTTATGCTAAATAATTTCGAATCTTAAATAAGATTTTCAAACTGGATCAATTAGATAAATGGCCCTACTATTCACAAGGTAGCTAGGCTCTGCTAGATATTACAATTAAGTTTTCCAAAAAGGGGGAAAGAAGAGCAGAGTGTTCCTGGCCACGTGTGAGAAAAGTCACAGAAGATATTGTCATGGTCCAGTAACAGTGGTGAATCTGTCAGGATCAGTCAAGAGAAAGATTCACCACAGACCAAATGCTGCAAAGCATAAATGAAAACCGATTTGCTGGACATACCAGAAAATATAACCCAGAACCACAATTACAGTGCTCAAAAATCACTCCCACAAATGAACACCGTATTTTTAACTTCCTTGTCTCTGTATAATAATTTGAAAACAGGTCTCTTCTTCTAATGAGAACCAATGGAAAATTCAGTTCATTTTACATCTGACTTTGCTTGAACATACCTATCATGTGGTGGGGGAGACAGAGTTGGAAAAATAAGTATTATTAAGAGGGTTAAGATTTTCAAAAGAAGAATAACCACAGAAGTGAAAATATATTTAAGTATGAAAGCTATGGTTTGAACATAAGGTGAACTTTAACAGTTAGTTAAAACAGTATAAAATTATCGAGAAAGCATTTGTTGGAGTTTACGTTTAAACTTCCAGAAGAAAAATAATCTTAAAATAGTCCCAAACATTTGGAGCACTTCTGAATTAGTATTCTTTGAAGCATGAAGATAAATTGATTCCAGGATGATTCTGCAAAGGCCCCCCAAAAGTCATAAAGCTGCTGAGTGCATACAACTGCTGAATGTTTAGTCTATGAGCTCAACACATTTTCTTGGCCTGGGAAGATGGAGACTTTAGTGCAGATGGGCAGGATGGTTTAAGTTGGGGCAAGACTGTCATTTTGGTGAACTTGTGGGATTTAATGTCTCTAACCCTTGAAATATCCTCAAAATGCAAATGTCAACCACACCTCATTGCTTCTGAAGTTTTAGCTCATTGGAAAGGATTTAGAAAGAGTAAATATTTCCCACCCAGTATCCTGCATTAATCATGTTCGTTGTATATGGGCATACGCTAAACTTCCAAGTGTAACATGATTTTATAAGCCAACTTGAAAACTTTATGGGCAAAATATATTCCTCTGTAACAGAGTAATTCATAACCATTTTTTCATGGTTTTTATTTTTCTTAATTTATCTTGTTACTTTCAGAATCTGGTTGTGGCTGAAGGAAACACAATAGCACAATAAACAGCTATTTGCTATCCAGAATCAGTACTTCAAATATTTAAAACAGGGTGTTAATTTGGAGTCATTTTATCAAGATGCTGATTAGGTGCTGCCATTTGTATTCAAAACTATAATCTGAACTGACACTTTGCTCTTTAGGATCTTGGTCCATGTGTTAGTCCAAGGGAGCTGTTCATGTTTAATTGCATTCTGGGACCACATTGACAAGTCTTCTCTCTCCACCTCCCCTGATTCCTTTATCAACCTTCCATTCATCCTTTTGACCTTCACAAGGCTCAATTTGTTCCTTCCTACAGAGCAAACAGAACAGTTTGTGTACCTCTCACCATTCTTTACCATTCCTTATAAGATATCATTCTTTGATGGTTGCGTGGTAGCCCATTTAGCTACTCTCATGGAGGATCAGAGATGTTAAAGATGAGATGAGGAGGCAACACTGAAAGGCAGATCAAGATATGGGCTTGTGCATCTCTGAGCCATCAGCTGTGGGGGTTGGAGAGAATTAGGGAGGAATCTACTTTGGCCCATGTGGATTTCATCATCTCCTTTGGATGAGCACAAGCTTTCTAGGTCTGCTCTGATGGTGCAGTATGCAGTATCTCTGAACTAGACAGCCCAAACATGATTCAAATCTTAGTTTTGCCACGCCTAGTTTCTGTGATTTTGGGTGGATTGCCTGAATTCTCTAAACTACACCTTCCTTAACTATAAAATATCAATTAAAGTTCCTAATATATACAGTTATACTGAATGGGAAACAATGTTAATTAAACAATTAATTTTAATTTTAATTGCATAGGTCATAATTAGATTTCAATGAATGTTAACAATGGCTATTGTTTTGATTATCCTACTCAATAGTTCAAAAACAGTCAGGGAACCTGTTTGTACACATGCTGATTGCTTATGTAATGCTGAGGCCAAGAATGGCCTCAGTTATCTTTGTAGATGATCTAACTTCATTGGTTCAAGTCCAGAACCTGAGATTATTCCTCCTGCCTGGATCTCACTAATCTAATACCTTTCTGTGCAAAATCGTTGGCCACCAAGTATGAAAATCTTTTTAATAGGGAATAAAACTCAACCACAATAAAAAATAGCACAGAAAACTTTTAAAGATTTTTTTTTCACTTTGGATATTTGGTTTCAAGATGCCCATATGTGCACCAAAAGCCCGGCATGTCCACAGTTTGCTGGTGCCATGTTAGGCTTATGCTTGTCACTTGTGCTTGGTTCATTCTGTGACTGCCTCTGATAAAGAGAATATGTTTCCTCTCTTAAAAAATAGTTTTTCCTCATGTTTTCTAAGGCATTATCAAAATCAGCATCTAAATGGTCTTTTTCCATCTGAAGGGAGAAAGTGTATAGAAAGAATAAAAGAGAAAGTGGACATCAGACATAAGCACTTTGTGTCCATTACAAATATGTAAGCAAATATGTAAGAATGTCTCCATATTTAGTAATCTCTACAGTCCCTTCCCTGCATTTCCTCCCCCCAACCATGCGTATCCCACTGTGAACACTGTCCAATGAAATTTTAAGTCTCTGAATAAAGGATCTGTACCTATAGACCCCTCTAGCCTAGAAGGTTCAAACATTATCAAACCTGAGGCTGCGAAGCAGGTTCAAAAACATTATCTTCAGAGAAAATCATAAATTAAAATCCAACAATAAATCAAATTTTTGGGAAATGCTTTAGGGTTTGGATTCTGTAACTGCTATTTCAGAAACTGACTCTGGGTCCTTTTCTCTTGCCTCAAATTCGATTACATGAGCAAGACTGTAGGTTTCAGGGGAAGAGAAAGGTAGAGGCATAAAGATTCCTAGTTCTACTGGTTTAGAAGATGCCTAATTCCTTGTCAAACTTGTTACATGACCCACACCTCACTACCAGGAAAGGAATGAAATAGCGGAGCATATAAACATTTGGTGAGAGTTAACTCTTTACCAGAACATGTATGAATATACTAAAATGTGTACCCACATATACGTGTATATGTGGGAATGCTTTTATGTATGCATAAGATGCATTAAAATATCCTGAAATTTTCACAATTTATCATTAGCCAGTAACTAGGGTGAAGTGAGTGGGTTGAATGTGTAATGCATGGGAAGTTTTATGTACAACTATAATGCAATTATAGATCATATATTATATATTACTTTTAATTTTAGTTTTTAAAGAGTAGTCCTCATTTACCTTTTATAATCCCTCCTTTTCTGTTGACTTACCAACTTTCTGAAAATGAATTTCTTTATTGCTCCATAGTAATAGCAGCACAACCTTATAAATGGTCTACTAATTATTAAATTTAGCAATTCCACTTGGGTTTTGGTTGTACTTGACCTCCTATAGCATATGACACTCTTAAGCCTATCATTTGTGTTTGAAATTCTTGCCTTGCATGACATTACACTCTCTTGCTTTACCTCCTATTTCTCTGATAGTCTTTCTCTTTAGTTTTATCCTGTTCCATGGCCCCAAGAGCAGTGTGTATTTATTTCTCTTTTCATGATTACTGTCCCAGTAACATGCCATTTAAAAGGATATGGGATCCATTAATTCTTCTGCTAGACAGTCTCCTTCCTTATTCCATTCCTTTATTTCGAGAACGTCACCTTTCCTCAATCAGATTATCACAGTACCTTTCACTGGTTCCCTTTCCTCTCCCTTCGACTGGCTCCCAATGCCATCAGAATAATTTCCAAGTTCATGAGATCTATGAAGACTTCAGCAATCAGAGTCCAATCTCTCCTTTCAGCCTGATGCCTCACCCTCAACCCTGTGCTCTAGGCATTTCAAATAATGTTTCTTCTGTTAAATCCCCTATACCTTTACTGTATTTGTCCCTTTATCCAAAGAGCTCTTCCTTCCTCCTTTCTTGTTGTCTTTAAAGTTCATCTCAAAACATTCCACCACCAGTCGAGACCTTCTGCTGAGCCCTCACCCCACGGAGAATTAACTGTCCTCTCATTTTCACTTCCACGGTCAATGGCCTTTGCTTCTCTGCTAAGCTTGCATCATACCTTCTTGAATCCATTCATCTATTTAGTCATTCAACACATCCTTTCTTAGTGAAGCTACTCCATCAGGTACCAGGGATAACTCCAGACACATAGAGATAAGCAATCTATGTGCCATTTTTTTCTCATGCTATTTAAATTCTAGAGGGTACTTCTGAATCTTTTCCCTGTCTCTCTTCCTACAATCCTGCTCATTCTTTGCACAGAATAGATGGCTATCAAATGCTCATTGATCAAATCAGGCTAGCATTTATAACCCCTGCAGAGTCCATCTCTAGAAATAAAGTGTCAAGTCAAAGATAGTTTCTTTAGCAGGCTAGCTCACCTATTTGTAATCAAATTTTCTCTGAACGTGCAAAGTATAAAGTGGATTTATTTTTTCAGGGGGTCCTAACCCTCTCCTTTGAAGTCTATTTCTGTCATACCTATGAGAAAATATTGAGAAAAGAATGCATTCAGCCAGATGTTTCCATGGAATTATTTCTTACCAGACCTGGAATTTTCAAGGTACTCTAACAAATATTCCTCTGGGCATGCACTGGTTAGCTTCTGTGGTACCAATTCACCTATCTTGGACTCTCCAGGGAAAGCACCAGTCTTAAGACCTCAGGCTTAGATAAAGTTAGCTCTGACTTTTGAAATCTGGATGGCTTGTAGTCTTGTCTTTAAACTCTACTAAATCTTTTTAAGGAAGGAGAGAAAAGGAAATGAGGAAGTAATGTTAGTAAAATCAGAGGATGAGGGTGTATAGGAGATGGGCACACAGATTTTAGAATCCTTGTTCTAACCTAGCAGAGCCCAAAGAAGGAGGTTTAGTGGCAATTTGTGCTTCACAGTCTCTAAATCATGTCTGCACTTCACCAGGTCAAGGTGTTTTTCAAGATTTCTTGAAGTCTTGACAAATGAAACTAAATTATTTTCCATGCAAAGTTTTAGAAGTGCTTTTTTTATTGTACATATATAAAAGTTCCCTAAAAGTTATTTTTAAATAAAGAACATCCTGCATTGAAATTTAAAAAATACTCTGTTCACATCTCTATTCTCTTCCTGAAACTTTCAAGTATATAATTCCATATGCCATAATACTATATAACCTTGTAACTTTATAAGGGAAAAGAAAGCAAATACTTTTAAAAATAATAATAACATTTCCTTTTCAAATGCTTGTGCTTATTTCTTTTTAGGGGCATAATAAAAATATTTTTAAAACTGGATTTTTTGGTCTATGTTATTCTATTGATTGGTTAAATGTGAATTTTTGAATAGTTATAATTATGATATAAATGAAAAAGTTTATTTTTAATTAACAACAGAGCAAATAGCAATGAAGCTATACATTCTGGAGGAAGGGAACAATTATACAACCACAGTAACAAACAAGTAGAAGTATTTCTGGGAGGAGGGGGTTGCTCTTGAAACCAGATCATCAAAGTTTTCAAATCTGATGGATTGGGTATTACTATTCCAGAAAAAACAAATGAGCAAACTTGAAAATAAATTTGTTAATGGGGAAAATCAGTTTCATTTTTGTCCATTGCATGTAATTATGTTAAAAATCTACCATTTGAATAAGAACTTCAAGTTTACTAAAACGAACAGATTGGAATTGTTTTTAAATTAATTTGAATGTTTTGTGAAACTGTCTTGTTCAGATGACCTAAAACCATAAGACCAGCTTAGAAAGGAAGAAAGGGAGAGAAGAAGGAAAAACAGAAGCTATTAATGAATACAGAAATGATGAGAAATATCTTGCAAAAAATTTGCAGTAGTTCCTTGGGCAATATGTTTTACTGAATAAAGGGCTATGTTTTGACCTGCAAATGAGTATTCAAACTAAATGATATTAAGTCTAGTAAATGGTAATTGATTCCCAAATGGCTAGGTTTGATACTAAGACTAGTTTCCTAACACAATTGCACAGAAAATGACAGTAAGTAGCATCTATTGAGCATTTACCATATGCCAAGCAGTAAGTTCTTTTTGTGCATTTTCTTCTTTAAATCTCCTCTATGAGGTGGTTAATATTATTACTTCCCTCCATTTCACAGATGGAAAAAACAGACATAGGGCAATTAAGTAACGGCACACATATTTGAATAGTTGGTTGTTTAATCCACATGGTTCATCCAGGAGGTCTGATTGCCAAACCCACATTGGTGACCACAATCTTTGTACACATAGAAGTGTGCATTCTGTTCAGAAATAGTCATTGCTACCTTTCTCTTAATCTTAGAAGATCAAATTTGCATTCTTCTATGCAGCTGCAATTTAGGGGATGCCTGGAAGAGGCATAGTCATATTCACAGATACCTTTGGTCTTATTTTTCGGCCACTTTCTCTAAAATCTTTCAAATCACCATCATCACCAACTCCAAACCAGCATTTTCCTGGAAAATTGTTAAGGTGTTATTCTGGACAAAAATTTTTGTGCTCAGCAAGTTGAAGCCTGCTCTCTGTTCTTTCCCACTCTCACACCTACCATGACTCTGAAATCTAGGTGTATCACTGCCAATATATGCATTTCAGTTTCAAATATTTAAGTATTTTCTCCAAGAATCTTAAGTATCAGTGACCCTGAAGAGCTGTGTTTTAGAAGCATCCTTGGAGCTTTCTTCTGGTCTAAGTGAAAAGACTTTGGCTTCCAGAAGTGACTGAGCTCAGTATAAAATGGTAAGCAGATCCAAATGCTATTTTAATATTTTTGCTGGGAAAAGAAGTCTCTTAGCATTGCTTCCTTTATTTTCATACTTAATACTGGAAACACTTTGCCAATTTTATGGGCGACCCCCTGAGAAAAATGAAATGCTACCTTTAGATGGCCTGCATTTTAATGATTGGATAGGCACTCAGCACATTGTAGTTGCTCAATAAAGACTTGTTGAAAGTAATTAAGTTTTAGCAATGGCCTGATTCCAAGGAAAACATCTGTTAGGATGATGCAAGTTCAAATTCAGGTGCTCCCTGTGTGGCTTATTTAGGCCAGGTGTTGAATAAAGGGACCTTAAGCCTAAACATTAAAAAGAAGAAATGTGGGAGCATTTTAAAGTTAAATCATGCATAGAGATCCTTCACTTTTTTATTGCAGTTGCCTATTTTTTCATCATGCAGCAAGGTAGGCAGAAAATATTATCTCCATTTGGCAGGTTATGCCATCGAGGTTCGGGTCTGTAAGAGTTACATCCGTAAGTTTAGCCAGTTGGTGCATGAAAAAACTGAAACCAGAGTGGAGGAAATTTAACTCAAGGTGACCATGCCACATTGCCACTCAAAAGAAAACTCTTCTGAAACCAGACAGCATTGTTTCTCTGCCAGATCTATTTACTCTTCCTCCACCTGAGCTCTTCCCACAAGACTTAATTACTCATTGCTAGTACCACGCACATTCAGAAGTCATGTGTGTGGTATTCATTAAGAGAGAAAAATAACATAAAATAGCTCAGAGTTGTATCTGCTTCCCCCACGAAGGGTGAGATGACTCCCACAGACAGTAAAGCCTTAGGGCGCAGATGATGGAAATGAGCCAGGAGGAGGAGATGTTCTTGGGGCCAGAGTCTCAGTGGGTGGGGTGCAGATTTGCATGAGTTCCTGGCCTCACCTCATCAACTTTATTACTCACTAGGCTCCAAGTTCCTCCTCCTTCCCTACCTCCCTTCAATGAGGGGGCTCATTGTGCTGCCTGTGGATATTCATTAGCTTTGCAGAGAGGAGAGTCCCTGAAGGTCATGCACACTTTTGTTAGAAAAGGATTTGCATAATTCTCACAATTCAAATTAAATATAACTTTGAATACCGTAATAGCTGATAGTTTCATTGCTGTGTGGTGGCTGGATTGCCGTCAGGAACACCGAATTTAGCATTTTCCTAAGACATGCTGGGGCTTTGCAAGGTGTATATAAATGCCCAGATTGTTTGTGGTTCAGCAAAGGAATAATCTGTCTCTGACCTAAAACTGTATTCTTCAGTTTCTAAAATGTATTGGACCTCCATTTAGGAGATGAGAAATTGAGGTGGGAACCTTAAAATGTGGGAATTTGGTTGCATCTGAAAATAAGGAACTTGAAGATGAAATTAAGTGTCTTTTGAAACTATCAAACCTGTTTTGGAGATCCAAATAACTGCAGCACAAATAATATATTGACTTATAGAATTCCAGAACTCTCTAGTGTTAAGAAGCACATGTGTTAATTATTAGATTTTTCTCATTGTAAATCACTACTGGTAACAGAACATTGAAGACAAATTTCCTCACTGCCATTGGCATAGACCTAGATGCTAGGCACTGGACCCTGTGTTCCAGGACCCAAAGAAATATCAGCCCTAAATATCTATGTCAAATCTAGAAACTTTTTTTCTTTTGGCCTCATTCATGTAATGGCAACAACATCCTCAAGGGAAAAACATAGCTTTGTAGGTGAAATAACTATGTACTGAAAACATTGTAATCACAAACCCCACGTGTCTGGCTCTCAGTAAGCTAGTAGAACTGTACAGAATAGTACAAGTTAAATTCAGTGATGGGAACTTCAACTGAAGCCCTCTATCAGGTCAGCTTTGAATACCTTTTCAAAGCATAGGTGTCAGGGAAATCTGTTTATCTGCCAACCAAATTAGCTTTGGATCACTCTGGCCACTGGTGACAAGCAAGGAAATCACACAGAGAGATAGCACTAGAGAATAGAGGGGAGCCAGGGAGAAATACTGTCACCAGTCTGCATAAAATAATATCGATCTATTTTTCTTCAGTGGAAAATACATATTGAGCACCTAGTAATACAAGGTGCAAGTTTAGGCACTTCAGCACTTTGACTTAAACATATATTTCACTCTCCCTGGATATAATATATGCCATAAATACTCTTAATAAATGGCAGAAAGTAATACATTTCATAAAAGAGTAATAACAAATGTGCTACATCAGCTCAAAACAGTCTAAAATCACTCCTCTGATAGGAAGAGCCCGGTGAGGCTTTTAAGCCAGAATTGTGTGGCATGGGGAGGTGCAGACCATTCCAGACAAAAGAAATATTATTTTAATAATTATGTAATAGAACAAATAATATTAAAAGCACAGAGTGGAAAGAATGTTATAAGGGAATATTAAGTGACCTGTTTAGCTGAAGGGTTAGAATAAATGATCCAGCTGAAAATTAGGTTAGACCAAGTTGTTCTCAAATCTTTTTTAGGTAGTTATCAGGATTTTACCTGCTTATTTATCAAATGATCTGTACTTTGGATTAAAATGGCAGATGTGTGTATGGAGGGACATTGAGGAGGAAGCTTACCGAGAAACCATTGTACAGTTTTAATAGAAGTAATAGGGCAAAGACTTGCTGCATGGTCCCGGCAAAGGAAAGGGACAGTGACACTAAGGGTTTGGGGTATGTTCCCAGAGACACTGGTGGCACCAGTCACAGAATTGGGAAAGCAGCAGGAAGCTCCGCTAGGAAAAATGAATGAGCTCAGCTTCGGATAATGCCTCGGAGATCACAATTCAGATAATCTAACTCCAACAGGAGTTAGAAATCCAATCTTGAAACTCAGGAGAGAGACCAAGATGGTAAATATAGATTCTAAAGTGAGCTGTTGCCTCGATGCAATCACTGAAGCTGACAGATGAGATGAGTGTTAAGGGGATGATTGCGAAGGGAAAGAGGAAAGTCAAGGACAAAGACCCTCCTGGCTCTCTTCTGGAAGCACAATGCTGGACTTCTAAACAGTCACTGCTTCACCAAGTGCACATTTTTTTTGCTTCCAAAATATTTTAGACTGTTTGCAATATTCTTAAGATGGAAGCCAGCAATATGTTGCTGAGCAGTCGTTCACAAATTTCTCTAGAGATCTGAGCTTCTTGTGAAGCCCAAGTGTACTGTATACAACCGTGGTGATGTGAGCCGCGGAGTGGTTGTATGCCTATGTCTGCATGTGTTGGGAGCCTACATACGGCCCGGTTTTTCTTATCAAAGGAAGAGCTAAATAGAAAAATCTATACAATCATTTCCACCATAATGTTAACAGTATTATCAAGTAATTAATAATTGAATGCCATGCATTAGCATTTGCCCTAACAATAGCTGTCTAATGTGTATACTTGTTGTCACTCATACTTGATGGACAAGCATGGTTGTCTCCACACAGCTTGATGTCTCTTTCAACATTTCAAAACTGTTAAGTAGCAGGAAAAGATTCCAATCCCTGACTCTAAACTGCGGTCTTGATCATTGCGATTTCCTACTTTGAGGTCCTTTTTTGAATCAGTAGTAAACCACAGTCTACTCTCAGCCTATTGTGATCATTTATTCTTTTCTACTTGGCTTGATTTAATTCGATTTTTGAAATCATATACAGCAGAAATTACCTTTTGGGGGGTACAGTTCTGATTTCTAACACAGGTATGAACTTGCGTAGTGTTCACCACAAACAGGATGCAGAATGGTCCATGCCCCAGGTGCGTCCTGCTGCTCCCCCTTGACCCCTGGCCAACACTGGATCACTATGGCTTTCTCTTCTCAAGGGTATCTGATCTAAATGGAATCATTCTGTATGCAGTCTCTGAGAATGGGCTCTTGATCTCAGCATAACGTCTTTGAGGTTCATCCAAGCGTTTGCATATATCACTATTTTTGTGAGTAGTTTTCCATTTTGTGGATATACTCCAGTTTGTATACTCATTAGTGGATGAACGTTTTTTTTTTTTTCCCAGCTTTTAACAATTATGAATAGAACTATAAGCCTTCCCACAATAGTTCTTAGGTGGACATAAGTTTTTATTTCTGTAGGGTAAACACCCAGGAGTGGGCTTACTGGATCTTGTAGTAAATATACTTTAATCATTTTTAATAAATGCATTTGAGGTAAAAACAACCTATTGCAATACCTACACAAGCAATCTTATATATCTGTGAAGAAACACTTCCAAAACTGTAATGCAAATGAAGAAAAAGGCATCCCACTAATACAAGGCCGTGGCACTCAGGATGTAGAAAAACAGCAATTGCAATCCCATAAATACGTAGAAATCATTTACCATTCTTCATGAACTACAGGGAAGGCAACCAAGGCCCCAATCCACTGTGACATGTCTCCTGAGTTTTGACATCACTGAAGCCAAACTAAGTTTCGTAACCCCCAGGCTATGGTAAAGAACTGTTCTGGAAAGTAAAATGAAACTCTTCTCTCAGGGGAAGCCACAACCTTAATGGGACTGAGGCTAACCAGTACATGTTTTAAACATGAAGATATATGTTCCCTATTTTAGACTTTAATAGACTTTAAGGATTTTTCCAATGGCATACATGAGTCTGTTTATCGAAAATTTCTCTATTTCAATGTTCTAAATTTATAAACACTAATTTAAAGTCTCCTATAAATATTTAAACTTGCTTGATATCCTTTTGTAAATATAACATCATATCAAGGAGTTGTGGAGAGTTGGTTTCATTCTGGGCATTTTGAGGTCATTATACATAAAACAAATGTTTAATGCTAACCAAATATCCTACTATGTAAATAATGATGCATTAAGTTATACTAAACAACATGGCTATAATAGCTTATGATGTGTATATGTTTAAGAACTGTGTTCATTTGCTATACATAGAGTAATTATAATATATGTTTGCCCATTAGTTAAATTCTTCACGAAAAGCTTTTTGAAGGTCTACTGAATTGGGTAGATAATAAAATACTAAAAATTCTAGTACTTTCCAACTGGAAAAGAGAAGCATAAAGCAATTCAGCAATCAACAAAGGTATAGCTAAAGTTTATTTCTACTTCAGACACACTGTCCTGAGAAGTAAGAATTTAGTCTGGGAGAGGACAGTAAAAATGGTGACCATGGTCTACATAAAGATTATTGCAATAGTTCCATGGAAGGCTAATGTGGCTAAGAAGACCATTACTGGTTTGTCATCTCTGGAATCTCCTAGCCTTTTTAAGTCTGGACCAATGTCCAACTATCTCTTTAACCACTGGCAGGACAGGAGACAGCTCAACTCCAGCACAGTGACAGAAGATGTTCTATGAGATTAGTTACTGTCTTTTAATAAGTAAAAATAACTCATAATTTTTAAGAGGGACAAAATAAAAGCATTAATTTAGAGAAAAGACAGGTGATACTAGGCAATAGAGGATATACCTCCCCATTCCCATCTAGAGAGAGAAAGTGGTGATACCCACAGTCCAAGATGGTACCCTAGGAAAAGTCAGGTCCCCCTCATCTCTAATGTTTCTTAAGAGACATTTTGTTGTTGTTGTTGTTTGTTTGTTTGTTTTTTTGCAGGATTCTTTACAACCATGTTCAGTCTACTGATTTAATGTTTGAAGCTGTTTTAAAGCAAATGAAATACAAGTTTTTAGTGGCCCGAGGAACCCCTCAGTGATCTCTTATCCACTCTCTAAGTGCCAGTGTCTTCTTCAGGTTCCTGCGTCATCAGGTCACTGAGAACAATGCCCAAGACCTTCTCATCACCATGAATCAGCTTTCTAGTAACCCTTGCTTGCTGATTACCTGGGCAGAGAGAATATGCAAAGTATCATTAAACAGTAACTGAACATTAACAGAAGGAGATTGGGAGCTGATAATAAAGAGAGAAAAACATTTCAGACAGGGAAATGGAGAGGAAGTGAAGCCAGAGCAGAAGTGGGTGAGGCGAGGACTGGTCACAAAGCGCTGGGACCCTGGAGTGCTGGGTTTGTATTTGCCTACACCATTCATAAGCTTTCCCAGTGTTTCCTCTTGTGGTGGGTGTTGAAACCTCATTTCTTGTTTTGAATAGAGGCCAGGCCACAACCTTAAAGTCAAAGGCTGGAGTGCCGAGGTCTCACTCAGACAGTGGGGCATGAAGACCCAGCAGACAAGGCCCAGGGTGGAGGCAAGAGGAATGTCCAGCATCTGAGTCCCTCAGGTCAAAAGTCAAATTTAGGAATACGTAGAGCAAACATTCATTCATTTGGAGGTAATAAAAAATATTCTTAATAATATTGATGTTAGTTGTAATAATAGAATGACTGTCTGTGATTTCTTTTTGCACCTTGTCTTAATTATAACATCCTCTAAGCCATATGCTCTGGGAATGGATGCCTGGTTTTAATTCATGAATTAACTGGTGGCTAACATTTGTTAACACCATTAGCAAAGAGCTAGGAGTAGGAAATTGTTATGGAATGAACCACCCTCTGCTCTCTGGACACACGTGCACCATGGAGTTGTGGTGGTCAGTGCAGGAGTATAGATGCTTGTTGGTTAGTGAACGTTCAGACCAGGTTGGCTAAACGAGGAGTTCAACCTGCTGTTTTCAAGTGTCATATTTCTCATTGCTGGAAGGATTTTACTAGGCTTAAAAGATACATGCATTGCCTTATTTACAATGGCAAACACATGAAAAGAACTAAAGTGCCACACACATACACACACACACACACACACGCACACACTGTTGTGTGTTCTGCAGTCACACACCAATATGAGGAGGGAAGTACAACTGTACCGAGAACCAGCTAAAACCTTTATGAATGCTGATCTGTCATACATGATCATGTTTTCATCTTTGGAGTTGAGATGAATAAGGAAATATCATTTTTAATCTGTTCCCTTGTCAGTTTCTCCAGACTCTCTTTAAAGGAAGAAGCTAGATTCTAACTCCAATGTTTCTGGAAGTCACCAGTTGATTTTTCTCAAACAGAAATCATGCTATGCTGATATCATATGAAAGAAAATTCTGATGATAAAATCCCAGCACTCTTGAACTTCTGCGTATATTCATTTTTATTCAAAATATTTCCTTGTTATTGTTCAAGTGGATACCTATTTTCATAGTTATACCTATCATATAGTACTTTTCCCCCAACATAGTTTTTGTTTTCTAGATTATTATATTTATAATTTTACATATTTACATAAAATTGTAAATTTGCATATTTACAATTTTAACAACTAATAATTGGTAGCATAACATGATATACTCCTAAGTTCGCACTCTTTAAGATGGAGAGTATACAGTGCTTATATACAGATAGAGGATCCATGCAATTACCACAGTTGAATCTCTTCATTGCCAAGGCCATTTAAAATAATGCAGATCCTTGCTGATATCACTATAACCAAGACTAAGTTCTTTGGCAGCTCAAGTAGCTCAAAATAGATTTTGTTTTTGTGGTGCTAAGTATTGAATTTGGCATTACTTCCTGGTAGGTATATCTGCTAGATACATCTAAGAGCATTTGATAATTCATTATAAGTGACCATCAAATTTTAAATATAAGAAAGAAAATCATACCTAAGCATGTCTGTGGTTCACCCATCACAAATCTCCTTAACACGCAGTGGTGGGCCTGTGGTGAGCGCACAAGGAGCGTTCTGAGATCAGTAGGCCTTTGTACTTGACTCTACTGGGTGGGTCGATGACAGCTGCTCTTGCAATTAGCCTTTCCCCTGACCTCATGGTCAACCACAATAGCCTTGGAGATTTCAGGAAGGGAAACTATTACTTTTAAGGGATCTGGACAAGACCTGCATGTGTGCAAATTAATAAGGGGACTGTTTTCTGTGCTTTATTCTCCTTTTTCTCTCTTGGTTACAAATTGTCCCCATCCATATGTGACAAGCACATCTGGTTACCTACTCTAATGGGTGAAGAAATGGATCTAACAGGAAGAGGAAGCCATATAATACTCCCCAGGAATGTTTAAAAGAGGATTCCTCAGTCTTTCATGGAAAACAGGAGTCTTAAGGGAACATCCTGGGCAAATTAAGAAGGATAATTTGCTTGCTCAACTTGATTCCCTTTGTTCAGTAGGTAGAAATATGTAGAATAAGATGATGCTAGGATGGGTCAAGAGTTTAAAAAGACAATACAAAAGCAGTTAAAATCTTTTAACAGATTGCAAGGATAGGTTCCTAATGAGTTAAGCTTCCCTCTTACTCCTTCTCTTTCTCAGATCTTCTCATCTCATGGAAAGGTTGCAGGCCATGAATACTCATTCTTTCCGAGGTTTTTCTGTAAGACAAGTCATGACATGTTATGTGAAAGACTGCTTGTCTGTCAGCACACATCTATAATCCCATTGATTCCTCCTCAGGAGGCTGAGGCAGGAGAATCACAAGTTCGAAGACAGCATGGGCAACTTAGTGAGACTGTGTCTGAAAATAAAAATTTTAGAAAGGGCTGAGGGTGTAGCTTAATGGTAGAGCATACCTGTGTTCTATCTCCAGAACTAAAAACAAAAACAAAAAAAGTAAGAAAAAAAGTCTGCTGAGTCCAGAAGGCCACCAGAGGTTCAGTGTCTGCTTTCGGGTCCCTTGAGGCTGGGTTCAGTGTTTGCACATGAGCAAGCTCAGCTCTCTGTACACTTCTCGTTGCCCTTGGTTTCAGACAGGAAGAGTTATCTATATGCTGTGGAAATAGGTTAAACTGGAGGTCAATCAGTCAATGACCAATGGCCCACAGGCCTGATATATGACATCTTATGACATCTAAAGGGCAACAGGAGCATTGGAACAATGAGAAAATAATTGCTGAGAAAGGAGGCGCTATGAGCAGGGTAGATGGGGACATGCTCCTTAGAGCTATGTGCAGTGAGTCCAGCGGGTGGTGGGCTCTGAGCAGAACAGATACAGGCTGCACCATGGTAGTGGCTTTCCAGATCAGAGCACCTTAGTGAATCATTTTCCTCAGCCTTTTCAAGGGACAGTGACACAGGTGCAAACTTGCTCAAACAAGGCACAGAAGACAGAAATAAACAACAGTCTCAAAAGCAGTGGAAAAATGAAATCTCATCACTTTCCAAAACGCCTACAGAAAACAACATGGAGAAGTGCTGTTCACCTCTTCCTTGTGAGACTCCCAGAATTTTCCATAGTGAAGAGGGAAACAGAACTACCTTTGCTAATGATATTTTGTGTATAATGGCAATCCTGACTAAATTTGTTTCTAGATAAAAAGATGAAACTATAAACAAATAAACATCATCCAAGTTGAATCAATGAAGTAAGGAAGGTTTTATGTAGAACCCACCAAGTAACCTAATAACATGTCATAATTAAGTGATTATGGCCGAAGTATTCTTTGGAATTATAGCTTCAATCTGTTTTAACTCATTATTGTTGTCCCATTATGCATGGTGATCCTGAAAAATGTCAAAAATGCTTTTCATATAGACTCCTCGAGCTGTTTTCACTTGTAATGCACATGGAGAAATCTATGCCCAGAAGAATATGACTTCATTAACTTAAGTACTCGTATTAGTGTGACAACATTATGTGCTGGACAGGGTCACATAGGAGATGTTCCATAAATGTTTGCCAAGTAAACTGAATAAAAAAATAAAAGGAGTGTTTAAATATCACAAGTGACTGTCCAATAAGTGAAAATTCTAAAAATAGCTCTAAGAGATGGAAAATGCCACCCCTCCCTTCCAGGCATTTAATGAGGAGACTCAAGTATGGAAGAGGTGTAAGTTATTAATGACAGCAGTCATTCCAGGAATTCTTGATGAAATTAGCATTTAAAAATAGTTCCAGTAGAATTAAAATTTAGATTCTCCTGTGAAACATCGTTTGGCAACAGTGTGAGAGGTCTTTATCCACCGAGGTCAGAGAGCATTCCGGGAATCCAGGAAGGATAGATAACTCTTTTATCTCAAGTCTCTCAAGCAAACTGCCAAGCCTTCAGCCGCTGCCTCTATTTAAACTGCTTTCGAGCTGTGCCTGAGAGATTTTGGATTAGTCTGAAGTTGCCGCTTTGACCGTATTAGTGATATTAAACCAGTAAGTCCATGGATTATTCAAATTGGTGTACTTGATTGATCTCAAGACCTTCAGCAGGTACCCTCTAAGTGCCAAGAAATTCGACTTAATTAGTGTTAATGGCATTGATCTTTAATGAAAATTTTTCTATAAAAAGTTCATTATTTATTTAAGATAGATGTAAGATGTACAACAGTCATTCTGGGAGTCAATTTTTCCCCCTGACTCCAAGGACATGTGGCAATTCCTGGACACTCTTGCTTGTGACACCTAGGGAAAGAGGGTCCTACTGGCCTCTAATGAGCAGAGGCCAGGGATGCTGCCCAACATACTAAAATTCTTAGGATAGCCCACTCCCCACAATAAAAAATCATGAGTGCAAGCCAGGCATGGTGGCACATTCCTGTAATCTCAGCACTCTGGGAGGCTGAGACAGGAGAATTACGAGTTCAAAGCCAGCCTCAACAATGGCAAAGTGCTATACAACTCAGTGAGACTCTTTCTCTAAATAAACACAAAATAGGGCTGGGGATGTGGCTTGGTGGTCGAGTACCCCTAAATTCAGTCCCAGGTACCAAAAAAAAATCGCCAGTCCAAAATGTCTGTTGAGCCACTGTTGGGGAACACTAGTATATAAGGATAAAGGTAAATTATCATTGCAATTTGAAAGAGCACCAAACTAAAGACACTTTCAGATTTCGATTTATGGTCATAAAGAATTCTGACATAGCACATTTCCCCTGTGCCTGAACTACTCCCTAACTTTAAAATCGACTTCTTTATGACACTGCATTAACTGTTTAAAACCACTGGGTAGCTTTTCAGCCTGTTACTACTTTGGTGTATTAAACACTACCTCATGGTGTTTATAAAGTTAAAGGAAATTTCAAATGTCCCTAATTGACAAGTGAGCATTAAGAAAACCAACATATGTGAAAGGGACATAAATGCACTGAAAAAGGAAAACATAAACAAGCTCGAGCTGATTTAGGGGTGTGTGTGTGTGTGTGTGTGTGTGTGTGTGTGTGTTTTGAAGTGTGGAAGTCATTAGAAATGGCCAGAGGTAAGTTTTGATTTGGATTTTCAAGAAAAAGAAAATTGTAAGTTAGTTGGGAGAATATTCTAAGCAGTTCGGTAGCTTTTGTTAATGTAAAACAGAAAGTGGTTAATTGCTAACTCAATTTCCTGAGGGTTTTCAACAAATAGCAGTTGAAAAAAGAGATTAGTATCTACTGAGCAAAAGCTGTATTAAATTGATATATTTTGATACATATAAATAGGTTTTTATGATAATGTTAAACATATTCTGAGAACATATTGGATTATTTACAAAATTTGATAAATTTTTTTAAATTTTAAATATTTTACTATGTGAGCCCAGTACACCTGTGGTTTTAAACACAATAGGACTGATTTTCATTTGTATTTTTCACAGATACTTCTTGAGAAAAGAGATTAGAGCTCTGACAGTTCACCCTTTCCTTTCTTGGCCACAGTAGGGCACCTAGTGTGAGTGTGGAGAAAGAAGGAACAATCACAGACTGGCTTGTGAACACCAAGAGATGCAACATCGAAAATCGCTATAGTTAAAAGCAGATATTTTATTTTATTTTTTTCTAAATATGCTTCAGACGTTAACTTTAGTGGACAAAGTATCATATCTTTGGGGATAAAAGCAATTTTATATCTGAGAGAGATTCTTAGAGAAAATAAAGAATTTTGGATTGCTGCCTCCTCTGCCAGAATTTGCTAACTTTGGACCTCCATGGTGACTAGTACCCCACAGATAATATATTGCCATAGCAGCCATCAGCAGACAGTTAATTTTATGTGTCAATTTGGCTAGTCCCAGGTACCTGGGTATTTGGTCAAACATTATTCTAGATCTTTCAGAAATATAGCTAAAGGAATTCTTGGAGGCAAGGGATTAGGGTACCTTAAATGCATATATTACATGAGAAGGTTAACATAAATTATCGAAGATCTCTTTGTGAGCCATTATAATAGAAATAGCAAATTAATTTCAAGTAAGTAGAAGAAAATAAATTTCAAAGACATTTTTTTAAATTCTAGGAAAAAAATACCATAGAAAATTCAGCAAAGCAAAAGTCTGTTTAAAAAAGAACAAATCATAATCCTCTAGAAAGATTGATAAAGAATTAAGATTGTCAATATCAGTATTAAAGGCAATCTTACTACATATACTATAAATATCAAAAAATTATTACAAACATTTTGAGTATCATTATATAAAAATTTGGATCAAATTTTGACAATTCTTTTTTAAAAGACTTAACAAAACTGAGAGAAAAATAGAAATATGAAAAATTAATTTCTTGTGAAATATTGAAACTACAATAAAACATTTCCTCACAGAAAAAAACCCAAGCTTATTTGTCACCACCGGTAATTTTTCTAAACATATTTGGTGTAAATATCACTACCTTGTGCAGATTCTTCCTAGAAAAGAACATATGTTCAAGACATTTACACTAATATCTAAAACATTATTGAGAAGAAGTTTAAAAGACATAAGTAAAGAGAGGGCATGGTATGTTCATGGATTGGAAAATTCAACAGTGTAAGATTTTAATTCTCACAAAGTTAATGCATAGGTTTGATAAGATAATAATAAGAAAATAAACTTTTCTAAAATGCACATGGAAGGGAAATATACTAAGAATAGCCAACCCCATCTAAAATTAGAAAGGTGGGAGATTTATGGGAACAGAACATAAGATTTAACTCAGGCACTTCCATATTAGTACAAGGAAAGGAAAACTGACTAATGGTACAAAATAGAGCCCACAAATCAAACCCTGAATTAAACCAGAACAATGCCAGGGTGCAATAGAAAAGATGGTCTTTTCAATAAACAATGCTTGGCCAATTTGTTATCCACATGGATTCAACAAGTGTGTCTGGGCCTCTATTTCAGAGAACACAGGAAATGTAGTTCCAGATGGATTCCAGATCTACGTGTGAAGGAGAAACAGAAAAGCTTTTAGACAAAAACACAGGAGGATGTTCTTGTGACCTTGGCCCTGGAGAAGATTTCATAAGCACAACACAAAAGGACCTAACTATACACAAACAAACAGAGCAAGGACAAATGTATTTTAAAATTAAGAATTTCTGCTGATCAAAAGACATTTTAGTAGAGTCAAAACGCTGAAAAGTGGGAGAAGTTATCCTTGATGCATATATCTGGCAATGAATCATATCTGGAATATATAATTAATTTCAACAAATTGATAAAAATGATTTGAAAAGACAGATCATCTAATAGGAAAAAAAGAGCTGTATAGGCCTTTAAAGAACAAAAGATGTTAAATGGCTAATAAATATATGAAAAGGCCTCTATATTTATTAATTATTAGGGAAATACATTGTAAAACCACAATGTGATATAACAATACAGACATCATAAAAGCCAGATTGAAAAAGACATTTATATCACTTGTTAACAAGAGTGTGGGACAATGGGAAGATTTATGTAGGATTCATGGAAGTATAAGGGACTTACTCTCCATATCATCTATAGAAAGACTTCAGTGAATCTTAAGATGATGCAATTCCACTCTTGGTATTCGTTGAGAATAAAGGTATGCACAGGCTCACAGCCTCAAAGTAGAAAGTACTATTGCCCATCAATAGAAAAAGAGATGAGGAAACTGTTATATACTCATACGGTGGAATTACACAGCAATGAGAATAATCAATATGCACCTATATGTAAAATAGAAACAAATTTCACAAATGTAATACTGAACCAAAAAATAGCAAATGTAAAAGTGCACATACTATGTACTTTCACTTATTTAAAAAGTTCAAAACAGGTAAAGGCAATCTATGCTCATAGCAGGACACTACAGTAATGTTTAATCATATCAAGTTAGTGTTTAGCCTGAGGATCTTAGGGACTAAAAAGGAACAAAAAGAAGATTTTGGGGTGCTAATCATGTTGTGTTTCTCAAACTACTGCTGATTACACATGTGGGGTCAGTTTTTATCAGCCTACACAGTTGTATTGCATTCACTTTTGTGTGTGCATATTATTTTTCAGTGTAAAAAAAAACAAAAATAAGAAACCTGGGCTCTGGAGGTCAATGTCCAACACTTTAAGGAAATTTTAGTCATCCACACTGTGCCTGATTCTTTGTATGGCAAATAACCATAAAACAGTACTTAGTTTCAAAGTCGAGTGGATTCCTGACCTAACTACATTTAAAATCCACAAAATGCTTTCCAAAAGAAAGTAGTTATTCAATTAGCGATTGTGGAAGAATGGCTCTTAGGCCTGTTAAGCTAGAACTCTAAGTTTACTCACGTCAGAGGCAGCACAATTAATGACATATTGGAGCTCCAAAAGGGAGGATCTAGAAGGGCAAAACCTGCAGCAGGCCTTTGAGCTAGAAACTGCTTTTTCTAGAGTAAACTGATTGGCTAAAGATATCAAGAAGTAAAGTATTCCCTTGGACAGAATTGGAAGAGTTCCTGGGCTGGAAGCACTTGCAAATCAAATAGTGGAGAAAGGCAAGAAATGTGAGGGACATCATGGGAAATGTTTAGGACTTCCTTTGTTTCCAGCTTTTTTTATGGGCCTTTGCTTAACTAAAAGAATAGTCCCCAGGATCCCTTTGGGTGAACTTAGATAACCATGTGACTTTTTATCTTAATTGATTAATTGATTGTTTTACTTCTGGAATTGCTATTCATGATGAAATAAGATATTTTAGTAATTGCATATCCATCACCTTTGATGGCTAGTAAATGATTGAGGGTGATTTTATTTCCTTGAATTATTTCAATTGATTAACGTACGTTGGTCCATTAGGTCTCTAATAGTTGTGCTGTTTTATTTGCTACATGGGCCCTACTCAGGGATAAATTGCAGAACACCCAGCTTAATCTAACAAAGGTAGAATTTTGTACGAACCAGTGAATTCCAATATTTCTGACACCTTCTAATAAATGAATATCACTTTAACTTAATAAAATGCAAGATTGGTGAACACATTTCTGTATCAGAAGAGTAGTACATCCCAACTCCATGAGGACAGAAGCTCTTGTGCTTAGGAACTTCTGCCTAGTCCTATGTATGTCTTCATCTGGCTGCTCATCTGTATTTTTATTTTATAATACCCTTTAAAATAAACTGTTAAAGTGCTTCCCTAAGTTCTGTGAGACACCCTAGAACATTATTGAATTTAAGGAGGAGGTTCATGGGAACCCTAATTTATAGCTGGTCAGTCAGAAACACAATCTAGGACTTGTGATTGCCATCTGAAGTAGAAGCAGTCCTGCAGCACAGACATACCTGTGGAATCCCACACTGGTTGTCTTCATGTAGAGAGTTCCAAGATTAAATTGAATTATAGAACATCTAATTAGTTGGTAGGAGAAAACCCTACACATTGGATCAGAAGTGTTCCGTGCCATGTTTATCCAAAGTAGGAAAAGGAGTTTGGTTTCTCCTATTTCAGACACAGCCAGAGAAATAAAATTAAAACAAAACACATACACACATGAAAGAAAGTGAGAAAACATAAGACTGTGATTATGTTCATAGATTTGGATCCAAAGGTCTTAGAGGGAAGTTGCCTACAACTGATATGCTCTTGACGTGCAGATACTTCAGACAGACGTCTCCTTTCAGGATGAAACTTTTCTGAGGCATTTTAAGGAGCCTTGTAGTTCGCTCTCCAGGGAGACAGGATATCCAGTTTATAAGATGCGTAGTAATTCATACTGAGAATTATGAATCCATGGATGCTATGCTCTAGACTTGAAGAACTGGTTAACAAAAATTATATTTTTGGATGTAGTGCTAAGACTGACTTCAATTTATTTTTCTAGATCTCCAACCTTCTGGTTAACAAAAATTATATTTTTGGATGTAGTGCTAAGACTGACTTCAATTTATTTTTCTAGATCTCCAACCTTCTGGTTTTGTATCATGTATTTATGTGCCCAGTTACATCCCTTTGGGAAAGGCTGCTTACACCTGTGGAGCATGAGCCTGGGTACCTAGGATTTATTTTTTACAACACCTAAGAAAATGAGAAAAAAACAAGTGAGATTCTGAAAAGGAGACCACTACAGTTAAAAAACAAAAATTACTATACACAGTCCTTAAGTTCCTATTCTTTTTTTTTAATATTTTTTAGTTGTAGATGGATGCTAATATCTTTATTTTATTGATTTATTTTTATGTGGTGCTGAGGATCGAACCCAGTGACTCACGCATGCGAGGCGAGCGCTCTACCACTGAGCTATAGCCCCAGCCCCAAGTTCCTATTCTTTTTATTTTTACTCAAGAGCAGGAACTCCCTTGTCCAGAGACTTGCCTTTAGTATGAGCTTCATTCCAGAGGAACAAGGAAATAATTTAAACAATAGTTTCACCACCACATGCTATGTGCATCCTAATCCTTGAGTAACTAGAGTTTCAGGGTCTTCAGCTTTTACCAGATCAGTGATTCCTTCCATTTCCTTGATATTTTGCTTTCTGGTGTGCTGTTCACTGCCAGTAAACTTTTTCTACCACTAAGGGTCTTAACTGCAAACAACTAACTCTATCCTAATCTAGAAAAGAATATATAGAAAAGATATTGGGTAGTTCATACAATCAATAGGAAACCAGGCAAGACTGGCTCTAAGACTAGGCAGAAACCAAAGGCAGACAGAAATGCTGACAAGACCCCGTAATCATTATCCTGATTAAAAATATCTTGGCCACTGCCCAGGAATGAGACTCACACTGCAGCTACCACTGCTCCACCATTGTTATGGGCTGGGCATTGATCACATCACTCTCAAAAAAAAAAAAAAAAAACCCCACCGGAAACTGGATCAGTGGTTTTCTGTCCCTGCATTTGTACATCACCTAATTTAAATTCTAAGTTCAGGGTGGGAGTACTGAAGGAGCTGGGCTTAGATTTGGGGACGTGTTCTATACATTAGAGGTATGGGAACATTGAGGGCACCAGGAAAAATTTCAAATATTAGAGGAACATTCATATCCTAGAAGGACAAAACATGACGGATTTCCACTATAGAACCCACAGCAAGCATGAAATCTTGTGTTGCACAAATAAGTACATACACAGAGATAAACAAAATTATGCATGAATATACACATGTACACAAAGAAGAAAGATCTTTCAGACTTTTGGAGAGGAACCCTAGAAAAATTATGTTCTTCTTTTATTTAGCTGGCTTCAATTCTTTTATGTTTCTCATCTCTTTTATATGTTTTCTGCAACAATAGTCCTAACTACACTGTAAGCTCCATAAGGGAAGATAACGTACCTTATAAATCTAGCATCCTTTACTACTCCAAAACAGAGGATGCTGTACACAATATGCCCCTGATAAGTACTTATTGATTTATTGATTCTTTCTGTCAATATCTCCTTGAGTACCAATTGATTCATGAACAAAAGAAAGGCTGAAATGTCAAAATTAACCAATGGCGGTGAAGAAAACTATGAACATGGGGTTTTGGGCAAGTTCAGAGAGTGTGCCATTGAATCTAGGAGGTATGAAAAAGACTCATGGTTGTAGTTCTTTGAAATCCATGGAAAACACAAATAGAAATCAGAACCATGAAAGACTGAGCATTGAAACTAAACATTTAATTTCCTTAAATGCATGCACAATGTATCTATATTCTCTAGTCATAGTAATGCCATATTTGACTATTTTAACAGATGCTGGCCTCCTCATCCCATTTAACATGTAAATATAGGTATCTAAAATATTCTTAAAAAGTTCCTATATTGTCTGCCTTCATGACCTCCATTTTTGTGTTTGCAATTTTGTGCTAATTAGTATTGGCCAAAAAAATAGTACATATTCCACATCCACCAAATGATAAATTTTGCTCACACAACTAGGGTAAAACAATGGAAAGTTATTTCAGTAGCAGACCTGATAGTATTTTTCCAGCAAATTTTGAGTTGGGGAAACTCCTACAAAGACATATATTGAATTCTTAAGAGCCCAAGAACATTTCTTAATTAAAATGTCATTGCTGAAAAATTCAATTATGCTTTAATGTTTACTCAGCTGGCTATATTGACATATAGAGATGTATTTCAAAATGATGGCAGTGTCGAATGGTCTAGAATTTTAATATGCAGAACTTATTAGTGATTATGGAAAATGACTAAGAGGTAGATCATCCAAGATCTACGTAACCTAGGTCATGAGTAAAAATTTTAAGTGTGAAACTGAAAAAACAAAATAAGCTGAGGTCCTTATCGTACTTAATATTGGAAGGAAGAAAGATGACTAGATGGTATTAAAGCAGGTATTATTCCAATAATTATACCTATCAACATCAGTGTGTACATGTATGAGAATTGCTGAAAAGCTGAACTAGATGTATAGAGGTGAGGTGTGTGTTGCTGGTAAGAAGAGAGAACTGGTGTACTCAGTACAAGTGATACCAGATTACCCATAAGGCCTCAGGAAGATCATGGCAGAATTACTCCTGAGGGAAGCATGCTCCTCAGAATGGATGTAGGAATGGTGCATGGTCAGTTGTGACAAAGATAGTCAGAACCAGATGTCCATATGCTATTCCTGATCCCCATTCTAGATCCCTGGAGGGTAGATACATACAGACGTCACCAAGGAAATAGGGCGTTACCTATTGCTAGGTAACATTTTGTATTCAGATCACACTCGGACCTCTGATGGGGAACATATCTGCTAGTCCCCTAGGTTCCCCTTGTCTCTTCTACAAGTTTTGGTCCAAAAATGGATTTAAGCCACTGGTGTTGATTCCTTCTATCTATACAGCACCTGATGTGCAGTCATCTTATCCCATGGATAAATATTCCATATTTCCCACTTGAACTTCAGGAAGTTCGAGATGTTGGATGACGTAGGATGACTGTTTTTCAAACTTGAATGGACAGTGCAAACACCAGAGGAGAATTTAAAAGTGCTCATGCCTGGGTTCCCTTTCCAGAGATTCTAATTTAACTGGTCTTCATTATGACCTGAGCATCAGTTAAAAGATAACCAGGTGATGCTTATAGGCCACCAGGCATGAGGACAACTGATCTAAGCCAGAGATGAAACAGTAGCTACAAACAATGGAGTGATCAGTAAAGACACCTGCAACCTGGGAAAAAAGTCAAGAGAAAGATGAGGATGAAGATGTAGTAAATGATAGCAAATTATGTGAAGAGCTTTTATTTCTTTGCTGTACTGTGGAGGTTCTCTCCCAACTAATTCTGCTAATATATTTTTGAACCCGGACTTGAACTGTTGAAAAGATCATTTCCATACAATCAGATTTCTTCAAGGTATGAGCATTTAGTTGGCCTTTTTGCTTTAATTTTTTTTAAAAAATATAGACTCAAATTAATTTACTATCATCTTTCTCTATAAAAAATCAAGGCCTGGTAATATAAATGAAAAGAAAAATTTATATTTTGAAAGCAGTCTTTAGTAAATGTTGTAGGCAGTCAGAATTTATCAGAAGAAAAAATTTTATGAACTTTTTTCAAGCATATCAAATAGGGGCTGATCTTTATGATTAAGATTTAGCTGTGCCATCGCTAGGGATGTAGCTCAGTGGTAGAGCACTTATCTAGCATGCGTGAGGCCCTGGGTTCAATCCACAGTATTGCAAAAGAAAAAAAGAAATGGCTAGGCACTCAGTAAGCTCAATGAAAAGAAGAAACTCAGCAAATTTTAATATACTTTGAGAGATAGCAAAAAGACTTAAAGAGATCTAAATAATAAAAGGGCATATATATTGGCTTCTATGTAATGGGAACCTGGAGGAAAGGGAAGCTAACTTTAGCTGGTCAGAACGCCAACTTAATTTCCTTGCTGTTCTCTCAGTTCTGTCTTCTTTTTGTATCGACTCCAAAAAGGCTAGCTTCCCTTATGAAGGCAAAGTGGTAGCCAGCAGCTCAGGGATCTCCATGGTTGATGTTTTTCATTTGCCAAAAAAATCTTACTTTCTGCCTGTGGACTTGCAGGGAGGTTACAGCTTCTAAAATAGAACTGTCCCAAACTAACCACACATACCCCTTGAGCCTACCATGATAGCTGGGGGAAATGAATGGATGGGATTGTTTAAGGCAGAACCCTGTCCTGAATCGGAGGATGGGACAAGACTTTACAGAGAGAAAGAGAGAAATGAAAAAGGAGGAAAGAAAAAAGAAGAAAGAGACAGAGCTGGGTGCGGTGGTGCACGCCTATAATCCTAGCACTTCGGGAGGCTGAGACAGGAGAACTGTGAGTTCAAAGCCAGCCTCAGCAATGGCGAGGCGCTGAGCAACTCAGTGAGACCCTGTCACAAAGTAGGGCTGGGGATGTGGCTGAGTGGTCGAGTGCCCCTCAGTTCAATTCCCGGTACCAAATAAAAAAAAAAAAAAAACAGGAAGAAAGAGACAGAAGAGATAAAGAGTAAAAATGGACAAAAGGAAAGGAGGGGAGGAAGGAAGGATGAAAAAAAGAGAGCAAGAATGGGCTGAGTATGTAGCAAAGATGTATATAATAGAAACTGCTAACAGGAACCAATGTATTTGAGCTTTGGTTTTCAATTCTGACAACCAATTTGTGTCCTTTATTGACCAAGCCATTTTCATTGTTAAAATGAGTGTGTTTCACATAGTGTTCTGATTTCTAAGATTCCATTCAAACCTAAAATTCTGAACTTAATATCTCTAAGATATCTTGTGTTTGAATTATCGGTTTCCACTCTTAGTTTCTGAGAACATTTAAAGGAATAGAGCTGATTTATGGTTATGGGGGAAGCTGTCAAAGGAGATTAGAAAACTGTTTCCACTTTCCTTTGGTGACATGGGAACCTATGGTCTTTATAGCATCTTTTGATGGACTCAACTCCTGTCTTCCTTTTCCTCCTTCCCTGTGTGACTGATAACTTAGAGTACTTCCTCTAACTTGTATAAGAATGGATTTTCTTATTTATATTTGCTTTAAGACTTCCTAGAGTGATTCACTTTGCTACCAACATTCTGTACTTGCAAAATGTTATGTGACACTGGGAAGGTAAATTTATTGAGGCTCTCAATTTTAATTAGTTTTTTCCTCATATTTTCTCTGAAAAGTTAATCCTCTTTTAATGAAATTGTAAAATATAAGCAAATCTTACATGACACTTTTATCACCTGCTCATTTGAGATCAAAAGTCTAACTGTACTGTCTTCTGAAGTTATACCCAATTTTAAGTGCATATTAAAATGGTAATTTTTATCTCAGATCAATGGCTGAGCTTTAATTTATTTGAACAAAATAAAACAATGCAGATAATTGCTATATTTCAACATGTTTTATAGTAGTAAGATATTATTATAGTGATTTTTATCATGATTTCAAGTAGAGGAGGAAGCAGATTCTTAACTTGAAAATTTAATAGATCTAAACTCTCCATTGGAAAATAATCTACCAAATAACTTCTCCATAAAGAAAAAGGGATTTGTTTTCCTATCTTTCGCCAAGTTTTATGATGTAAAGTAGTACCCACTGTTATATTTGGGTGATTGTAAAATCTAGCTCATGTGTGAGTTTGCCAGGCTAACACTGTTCTTTCTTTAGCTTGGTGATAAGGAAAATATTTGTACTCTAATGTTTCTTCTGAATTTTCTAACCATCTCTCTTTCATTTACGACCTGAAATGGCATTTTTTGGCTCTAAGAATAATGCATTTGTATCCTCGATTTCATTTGGGCACCTTGGTTAATATTGTTTTAGCTTTCTTCTTTATTTATGATCAAAGTATAGGCTCACTTTGTAGCATTGTGCTGGCCATTTACAACCAGCTCATAAATGCCCATGTCCTGTGATTTATGATGGCCTCCTTCTTGCTGTCCATGACCTTCTTCCTCCAAGGTCCCCACTCATTGCTCATCTCAGGCAACCAGTTGAAATTCATTAGCTTAGGTACCTGTTGAAAAAGGAAAGCCAGCACTCAGACAATGTCTACATTATCTGCAGGTCTGCAGCATCTCCGTTCCAGTATGTCAAAGTGGTGGAAGGCCATGATTTGTAACCCTTTGGCCTGACAATTGCAACTCAACTTTGTTGATAAGTCTAGGGAGCACTCATCAGAGGAAAAATAAAAGACAAAACTAGTTTTGGTAATAAAATTAATTGAGAAAAAGCCAGTCTAACTGTCAAAAGAGAAGAACCTTGGGAAGAAAAGCAGTTTCTAAAGGTCAATACTCAGTGTGCTGTAATCTTTACCATCTGTGTTCAGGCTGGTAGGAGTCTGAGACTGTCATATGCAACCTTTTTTTTCCCCTGAAAATAACAGACAAGGAAAAAAGAAAGTTTGCCCAACAGGGAGCCTGGATGTACTTAGCTGGATAGAAAATGAAAACACTATATGGTATAAACTTAGGATGACCCTTAATTATCCTCCCCCTTGACCTACACGGATCCACAGATAGTTTCAGAAAAGTCATGCCGTGGCGAATTGAAATAATTTGGTCACCAATGAAATGTAATGTTATATTCACAAGGGGGGACACTAGGTAGCTGGACTCAAGGCAAACACTCTCCATTTTCCAATTCTGCACTGGTAAAGGCTAACAAGGGCTTCTCCATTTTTTCTAGTAATTTTTTTTTTTTAATGAGTGGAAAGAAGAGAATTTATTTCCCTTTAACTGAAAGCTTGATGGGTGTATTAAAAATCTAGAATACTGTGATTCTGTTTTATTTTTATTCCATTCTAGTTAATGAAATGCTAGTTAATAAAATGCTCCTGCATCCATTTTAGTTGTGATGCAGGTTTATCCTGTAAAAACAATTGTAGATTTATACCAAATATATCCTTACGTTATTATTATTAAAAATGGTAATCCCTTACAGTCTCATTCCTTGAATCTGTAGTATTTCTTCTACACAAATGGAAAATGATTGAAAAAGAAAACGAATTATATATAAAACTAATACATATATGTATATACATATATATGTAAATAGTGTATAACATTATATATTATTATTTAATGTCATGTGTAAGTTTTCAATTTTGTATATTCTGATCAAGGGGTAGAATATGCCATTTTATCTGTTATCATTCTACACAGTCACGTGTTTTCAATATTGTTCATCGAATATCATATTTTTAATTTTTTTTTCTAAAAATGCAATCCTTTGGAGATTCTCAGCTCTGATTCTAACCTTTTCTGTAGTACTACCTCTTACTTCCTCCATCTATCTAATGTCTCATCTGAAGAGCTCTTTTGTTGTTGTTGTTGTTTGTTTGTTTGTCTTTGTTTTCTTAACTTTATGTATATCCACCCCATCCAGGAGATTCATGAATAGGCATAATATTCCAAGGACTCACGTGCTTTGGTACTGTCATACAATCAAACATCTTGGTGGCGTATACTGGAGCTATTTTAGCCACAATAGGATAGCAGACTTTTATGAAGTGCCCTCACCTCTAAACGTCATAAACCCAGGCAAAAGTTAACTGATCTGGTTTGTTTTTCTCTTCTGTGATTTCCTTGCTTTGTTTTAGAAACACGAAACAGGAGTTTCTTGTTTCTGCAACATTTGTCATTGCTTCCACAGCCTCCCAGGAAAATAGGATCCATAAAATCTTAGACATAAAAAATAATAACACTCTCCAAATGCTAGTTAATAAAATGCTCCACCTCTTTAGGAGAAAGAGATATTTTATTTGTATTCATTAGGGTGACCTAATCACTTGCTAGTACCCTTTATTATACCTCTCCTGTGTGATGTAATGGCTTGAACATATGAAGAAAAGCATGCAGAGCAGATTGTTTTCTCTCTCCACATATTTAAAGCACAGGTACCCTTTGTTTCTCCCTTTCCCTAAGCTCCCTTTTGGTTTCCTCCTCTTTCTTTTCTTCTTCTGTTTCCTCCCCTTGCTCCTCCTTCCTCTGCCCACCAAGTCCTCCCCTAATGAGCTATTCATTTTTACAATCTGAAGGCAATCTTGCTGGGAAAGGCCTTTGTGAGCTTCTTGGGTGAGGTTTATTTTCTTGTTGTTTTGACATTGTGAGTTAAGATGTTACTCACCTCAACTGGTTTATGTTGGTCTAAAGACGTTTTCTTTTGGAAGAATGCATCGCTTTACAAGCAGGGGGAAAAAAAGAACTAATCTTAATTAATGAAAATAAAACCACAGAATGAAAGCTGATTTTAGGAAAAGAGAAAGAGAGAAAGAAAGAAACTGTGTAGACAGAAACAAATAAATGGTAAACAAATGTCTTTTTCCCTTAGTTTTGCGGAAAGAAATGTGGCCATTAACAAATCATCCTGCCCTGAGCCTATCATGTTGAATATTAAATGTCACTGTCAATCACTTTGCAACCCACAGGGTAATAATTCTCCTGAATAACTGCCAACTCAAGTCAATATATTTGCATCATTTTACTTTAGAGGCTTATGAAATGCAAATGAAAATTCTGCTAATAATGCTTCTTATTTAATTAGTTCTGCCTGGTGAATATTCTCTTTCTTCAGCAAAGCCTTCAAAGCAAGAATTCCAGTTTCAAAGCTGATGTTGCCACTCACTTGTTCTTTGTATTGATGGCTCATTGCTTCAAAGGTGCTGACCAGGAAGACAGTAGTTATGACATAAGAAACGAGAACTTTTCGTGAAAGAAGGTGTTCTGTGTAGACATTTGTCATTCAGCATATTATTTTCAAACCCAGAATAAAGTGTATGTACCTCATATTTTTTAAACTAATTGTAAAAGGCATCTTTGGGAAATGGATGTGTTTCTCTCAGAAGTCAAAGCCATTCACTACAAACATCCTGTTCTGCTGAAGGTTCTGCTGTTTGCCTAGCAGCCCTCATTTAGGGAAAACACTCCTCTCTCCTTCCATGGTGATTGCGCTTATGCATATGGTGGATAAGTGACTCTGGCCTGGTTAATCAGAATGTCTCATTGCCTTGGGTATAATTAGAAATTGAAGCTGCCCAGCTGGTTGTTTGTGAAGCCTAAGATCATTACCTAGGGTCTACTCTTCTCCCTAGAAGGAACCCTGGCTTACCAGCTTTCCATCCTCTTTCCACCTTTTTTTTTTTTTTTTTTTTTGGTACTGGGGATTGAACTCCGGGGCACTCGACCACTGAGCCACATCCCCAGCCCTATTTTGTGTTTTATGTAGAGACAGAGTCTTGCTGAGTTGCTTAGTGCCTCACCGTTGCTGAGGTTGGCTTTGAACTCACGATTCTCCTGTCTTAGCCTCCCTAAGTGTTGGGATTACAGGCTTGAGCCACTGCGCCCGGCTTTTCCACCATTTTTGACTCTATGAAGCATGACTCCAGATGAGTAGCACCAAGTAGTCAAGGTAGATGGGTTGGATTTCAGGAGCTTAGGTTTAAATCATAAGGATGATGTGTTCAAAGATGATTGGGAACAATATGCACCACACGCATGGGATAATAAGTGCCTTTTAGAAGACACTCCAACCTGTCTGTACCACTGATGCGCCATTGTCTTAAACTGATTTATTTCTTTGGATTAAGGTAGTGACATACTTTCTTTTTTCCTTTTCCTTTTATTACCCCTTTATAGCTTGAAACCTCACACGAATCCAAGAACGTACTTTTTTAAGAAGCCAAACTGATTTTGTAGAGGAAATCAAACCCATTCATTTATTTTTTGCTAGATTTCCTTGTCCCTCAACTTCTTGTACTCTGCTTGGGTCCCAAGATTATCATATGGAAAGATAATTATCTCAAGGGAAAAAGAAACAGAGGTTTGAAAAAGTAAAATAAAATTATTAAATGTAGAATATTCACCTCTTTCAGGTGAAATTATCTCTTGCAATATATTTCTATTATTCATTTCACAGGTTATTCATGTCAATTAACATGGATGCTTAGAAATGAGTAGGTGGGAGATGGATGGCCAACAGTGTTATGTGTTGAGGAAAGAGAGCATTGGGGAGTAGTCATGGCACTGTTGGAGGGAGCCCTGACATTCCCATGGTAATGACATTCCCATCAGTCCCTAGTAAGAAGAGACTGGCTTAAGAGAAAAACAAGAATGTCAGTCATGGAGTCAGAAATACATTTCATCTACTTCCCAACTTTGCAAAGAGAAGGGTCTGTCACAACCAATTGCCTCCTTAACTTGGTATTATGTAGATATTGCCACTGCTGAAAATAAGGGTGGACCCATTTTGGGCATTAAGACATTGCCACCTACACCCATATGTGCTAATTTGTTTCCTGCCAGAACATGTCTTTGAATCATGCGGGCTTGTGCTAAAGCAAAAATCAGACTTCGTGTTCAATGGAATGTAGAAAAATATTCATGAACTCATGGGTCTACGACTTCCCACAGGAAGTTTTGGTTTTTGCTTTCAAATTAACCCATCCAGGTGCTGCTCAGAGGTTTGTAGATTATGGAGATCAGTTCAAAATACCCACAGTAATTGCTTTTGTAGTTAAGATTCTGAGTTTCTATTAGACTATTACTAAATCCTTTGCAGAACAATACAGAAAATACATACCTCAGTGATCAAGTCATTTATAGGACAAAAGAGTCTTGATAGATTGCTCCAGTGTCAGAGAGG
The DNA here is from genome assembly GCA_004024805.1 of Geosciurus inauris. Lineage (NCBI taxonomy): Eukaryota > Metazoa > Chordata > Mammalia > Rodentia > Sciuridae > Geosciurus > Geosciurus inauris. The sequence continues at coordinate 389,117 of PVHX01000016.1, forward strand.
GATAAACAAACAAACAAAAAAAGTCCATGGATCACACCTGAACCCTCAGGGTAAATATGAACAAAGTATAGACTATATTTTTCTAAGGCATCTGGGTATAAACCTTTCTCCCCCCTTTGCCAGAAACCATACTGTTTATAGGCATGTTTTACTAGAAATCTGCTGCTTCTCACAATGTTTCCTGCACAACTGTCTTAGTAAAACTACATCTGGAAATGACAAGCACACAGTTGTAAATCTGGAAGTCAGTGTGTTGTTGTAATAGCTTGCAGCCACAATGTGGCTGTCTTACAGAATGCCAGAGAGAGTTACCGAGACAGGCCAGCTGCAGCTACTGAAATGAATGCTATTGTTCTGAGGTATAGGATGGGGTTTCAGAGGATTACACCATCTCCTGTCAAAGTATTAAAAGGACAGGGGGAGCAATAAACTGATGAACCTCTTAGACAAGTCAATAATTTCAGAAATTTTACCAACTAGCTTTCATTGACAAGTTGTGATTTGTTGGGTGATCAGGAAAAAATAAAAAAGAAGGTAGAGATCCTTTGAATTGTCACCTTCTAGAGTTAGGCTGGATCTTAGGGTCCATCTAAGTCGAATATCTCCCTGGGTTGATATCTCCCTTGGTAGTTCCTAAGGAACTACCTTTTCCAAGAACCACAAAATGCCATCTTCAAGTATTAGCTTGAATATCTCAACACTTCTCAGTCCTGATGTGGTCCACAAGAAGGTTCAAAAATATGGCAGCCCATGTTCTAAGCATGAAGATTTCCCATGCTATGGTGTAAATCTGCCTCCTCCATTCAGAAATGCCTCTAAGCCTTTGTTGATCAACAAGTGGCTATTTGAAGTTAACTGCAATATTGTTCTTCTTCTTGACCTCTTTTCTTCTCTTATTTCTAGCATGTTCCTTCTTCCTACTTTTCTTTCTCAGAGGAAGAGCAGATCATCTCTCTTACAGGCCCAACTATCTTTTCCTATTCTTTCTATTCAACATCACTTCTAAAGAGACATTTTTCTTCCATCATTTAATTTTTCTCTTGTATCTTCAATGTTTGAATTTCCTTTCTAAGTTGGCTTCTCCTTTCAATTATCCACACACCTCTCCTACATGAAAAAAAATTAAACGAATTATGCAGTCCGCTGCATATATCAGAATTGAGAAAAAAGAACTTGTTAAGCAAGTGGTCTTATGAGATACATGATGGTAGAGTACTGTCTGTAATCTATTGGTATTACAAGTTTCTAAAAGAAAGTCCAGCCAGTTTAGGTGCTCAATAATATTTGTCCAATAAACAAATAAAAGCAATAAATGAGTGAATATGTATATATATACTAGCTGCCTCAACTCCCTCATAATTTTGCTGGCTCTTTTTCTTTTCTCCACACCAGATTCCACAAAATAATAATTATAATAATAATAAGAAGAAGAACCCAGATCTGCTAGAAGTCATGTCATCATTCTAATAGTTTATGTCCATTTGTAATTTCCCTATGATTATTATAAATTTATAATTGTGGACTTCCAGGGCAGCTGCATTGTCCTCTCAGCACACACACATACATGTTAGTGGGTTTCCCTTTTGTGGCTTTCATGATGGGACACCAGTTTAGACTTATCCAAGCTGTCTACCATTGTGTCTTGGTCTTCTTAACTGTGTCTGACATTTCCAAGAGACATTTTACCCTTGGCTCCAGTTCTTCTGGGTGCTGGACTTAAACTTTTCTTATCTTACATTTTGGTGATCTAATAGCTTCTCCTTTAGAGAGTGAAAGAGTGAGAAGAAAGGGAGAAAGAATGGAAGGATTTAAGTAAGAGTTTATAGTTGGGGATTACCAGTCAAAATGAATCCAATGCAATCCTCTCTCCACCCACCTCCATTTATCAAATTGTAGCCTCAGTGAACCTGGGTCAGAAGTGGTTTACTTACAAAACAAACATATAATAATGGGACAAGTGTATATTCATCCATAAAATTAGTGACATTTCTATATAACTACATGTGTAGAGTGGAAAGAGAGAAGGGAAAAGGGAAAGCTACACTGATTAACACTCAATGCTGTGCTCATTAATAGTTGTTTCATTGATATACACCTTAATTGTATGCTGTGACAGACCAGAGGAACAAAGGATTCACACACTCATTGGTTTCAATCCTGCCCCATTTCAAGGTGATTATTCTTTGTTGTTCAGCAGTGATATTCTCTCTGGGGGCCATTCAGTGGCACATATCCATCCCCTCTGCATGAGGAGAGGAAAAGCTGCCACCGAAGGTGAGTAAAAAAACTCCTGCCCTCAACACGGCTTCTTGGTCAGGACCCCACCCTTCTCTCATCAGGCCCCTAAACTGGATGGGAGATCACTGAAACTTTTACAAATAATAACAATGCCCACTAGCTCTTGATACTTTTAGCTATTCAATTTACTTTTTTTTTTTTCTATTTTTTTCTTCTTCTAAGCTATTGTTCTTTGAGAGGCTTATCATTGATAACTGGCATAAGACATCAGAAAATAAAAGTGTGACATCACAGCAGTATCCAGTGGCTGACTATGCCGTAGTCGTTTGCAGATCAGCCTTGACTTCATAGGAGCTGTTTACTCTCTGGTAATCTTTGAAAGTTGGGAGTCAATACCCACCTAGGTGCCATTTGGCCTTCCTCTTTCCACTTGGGCAAAGCTGGGTCCTTGTTATCATCTTTACTTCTTTTGTTTTTATCTTCTCTTACTAATTTGCTGCCATTGCTGTTCCCAATTATAATATTTGGAAAATACAGACCATTCTACTGAAAAGAAGGAGTCATAATATCACAGCCTTTATCATGTCATCGCATAGAGGTGGCCACTGTTCACCGTTTTGGGAACTTTTACTCAGCCTTTTCCTTTTTGCCCTTTTTTGTGGTGAAATCATGCTGTGTATTTTTAAACTGTTCTTTGTCTTTCTCAGTGATTTATTGTAAATATTTCCCATTTAATAAAGAACTCAATACATATTATTTTAATGGGTGCAAGCTACTCTACTAAGTGACAATCACATAATTTCTTTGAATACTTCTCTACTGGGGACATTTAGGCTATTTCCGGTAGTATGAACAGCATATGTTTGAGAAACAGGCATGAAGAAACATACTTGTGTATACGTTGGGAGCTGGTTTGTTTTCCCAGGGCAGAATTGCTGATGTAGACTCCATGAATCAGTGTTTTTGTGGCTTTTGATATACGTGACTCCTGCCCATTTCCAAGCCCAATGGTATGTTTTACCTGGCTACAGATTGCTGTGACTACATGCAGTCAATATTTATTTATGAGAATTGTTAACTAAAGGTAATGAAAGTAATTGAAGGGAAATTTAAAAGGAGAGGCAATTTTCTCGAAACTTCTATTTGGAGGGCTTATTTCATCCTTGATTAAATTATACATAAATTTAAGTTTGGCTTTTCTAACTGTAGAAAACCTTCCAGCTCTTTCAGCTTTGCCTTAGAAAGGAGGCAGTCCTCCTCCTTACCTACCGTCCTTCTTTTTTTAAGTGAATTCCAACTTCTCTTCCATTGTTCTGATGCAAATATACAGGAGTTCCGGACAAAGGAGACACATTCTTATTTTTTTCTTTCCCCTCTAGTTGGCTTCCTTTCATATGTAGCACAAAACAAGTTATTCTTCTGTTTTCTCCACAGTTTTGTTCCCTCAGATCTGTTCTGTCCTTCAGGCTCTTTTGTTAGCTTCCTACATTCTCCCTGTTCTTCACTCAGATACTTCTTGTTTCAGGGTAAGAACCTCAGCGAAACCATGGCCTGAGAATTATATATTCAGAGGGGTTTCTGGTGCCACTGTTCCACAGCCTCCCAGTGAAATCCCTTTCAACCATATTAAAGTGTAGTTGTTCCCCACCTAATCTAATTCCCAATCTTTTCTCTTTCCATGAAACAGCCGAGTTGAGTCCCTTAGCTGTCTCTTAAGTAGATCTTCTCTTCTAAAGGCAGAGCCGTGGAACCTGAGGACTGCACTAATATCCCAACGGTGACTTCCCCTAGGAAATGGCATTCCAAACAGAAAATAGGGAGACAGTGGCCAGAGCTACCCTGTGACCTTTGGGTTTTGTGAGTCTGTTTCTGAATGACAGAGAGCAGTAAGATGCACAAGGGTATAAAAAATAGAATTTTCCTTTTCAAAATGAAAAAAACATCATTCTGCTAAAGCAACTGTTCATGGAACAATGTTTCTTAGGCAGGTCAGGAATTTGCTGGCCGGCGCCACTGGTGTTGTATGGGAGGACTTCACCAGCCTTCCCCACAAATGACAAACTGCTGGAATGCAAAGCACTCTTAGAAATGCCTTAACTTGGGTTGGAAGCTGTGATCTGTGTTTCAGGTCAAAGGCAAGAACATGCTTTCCCCTATCTGTTTCCTGTCTCCAAGCGATCAATCATTTATTTCCCCAGGGAACTGTAGTTCATGGGCATGGGGCCTGTTTTCCATTGGCTTCTATTATCATTTGCTAATTAGATTACAACCTAGTATTTACCTTACTCTGAGGCTTTGCGACCTTCCCCTGCAGTGTTTTTCTGTTAGCTTTACAAATGCTGCAGATCTTACTGTCTCCTAGCCTGTTGTGTTAAAACAGGCAAAGAGGGAAACTTTACGTTCACATGTGACATTTTGGAGGGGGTAAAAATAAAATCAAATTAATGTTACTTATGTTCAGACCTGACTTACTTTTAAGGATATACACTAGACATTTTTAAGGAGTTTGTCATCGCTTCAGGCTTTAAAATGTAACTCTCACCTTGAATTTTTATCTTGCTTATACTTAATAAAAATTTATTCTCTGACATTGAATATAGTAGAGTGTCCCACTGTGATAGGGACTTTTATGTGTCAGCCTGGCTTGGCTATGACACCAAGTTGTTTGGTCAAACATGAGTCTGGTATTGCTGTGAAAGTATTTTTTAAAGTGTGATTAACATTTAAATCAGTAAAATTTGACTAAAGCAGATTACCTTAGGTAATGTGGGGATGGGCTTCATCTATTCAGATGATGACCTTAAAAGACAGAGAACCTCCCAAGAGAAATGAAGTTTTGCCTTCCAAACTCTAAAATGCCACCTAGAAGTTCTGCCTGAGTTTCCAGGCTTTGGGTTGCAGCCTGCAACATCGGCTCTTCTGAAATTTCTAGCCTGCTCTGTAGATTTTGGACTTATGAATCCCCACAATTGCACGAATCAATTACTTAAATCCCCCCGCCCCGCCCTTGCGTGTGTGCACGCGCACGTGCATCCTAAGGGCTATTTCTCTGCAGAACCATGACTACTATACCTGCTCTGCCACATTTACTACTACTCATTTCCAAATTTCCCTCTAAAACCTTATTTACAAAGAACTTTCCTTTAAAGTGCTATATTAAGCCAAACACCAACACACTTTAGCTTCTGTTTTGACCTAGGGATAGGTATCCTTATTTCAGGTCATTAAAAGCTCTAGTATCCTTAGGGACGGTGTGCACCATGAGGAAATAAAAGGTAGCCCAGCTGCTAGGCAAGAAGCTTTTCTCTAAATCCCACAGGAGACATTTGTCACAGTGGGACTCTGGGCTGTAAAACGTCTAGGACATGTTTCTAACGTGAGTGGAATCTTGCCTGCACAAAACTTTGCATATGAAGATAGCATTTTCAACGTTGGTGGACTCTGTGGAGAGAGGAGAGCGCATAGGGCATGCAAAGCTTTGGTAAACTTTGCCCTTGGTTCTGAAAAGACACCTTGTCCAGGCCATCCCTGCACACACAGCTTGCATAAGCCTCCCCTTGCTCCCTCTCCCCTTGTGCCTTCCACCTCTGTGTGACTACCTGGGCCCTTAGGATTAGAACAGGCAGGACAGAGGCTTTCCAACCCAGCATCAGGGATCAGTGCCATCTGAAGGTGCAGTCCAGGTTTGTTTGAGAACTCTCAAAACATTCCGCATTTCCTCATCAAACACTGCTTCCAGGATGTTTGTAAACTTCTTTCCAGGAGTCCTAGCAGAATTGATTCTGTCAAATTTTCTAACCTCCAAGATTCTTTCCATCAAAAATAGGGATGGGAAGAACTAAGGAGCCGATAAGCAGACCACTCATTAAGGAGCTCATTCATTTCTTGGTTCTTTTTGAGCATTTCATTCTAACTAGTGTGTTAGGTGAGTGTATACTAGATAAATGTAGAACATACTTTCAAAATACAGACTAGCTGGATAGTAATGCATTTATTGGGAGTGTAGGCTTTACAGGGTACTAGAAAATGAGTGTCTGGCATACTCCCTAACTTCACTGAGATTCCAATTCAATTGGGAAGAGAGGACAGAGACACCTCCCTCCCCCCCTCCAAAAAATATGCTGGAGGTTCCCATTGAAAGACCTTTGGTGCAGACTGGAAAGGCGCCAGGCAGCTAGGGGTGAGTGAGTCCTTTTTATGTATCAGGCAAGGATTAAGAACACGCCTGGTTAGAATAAAGTGGAGGCACACAGGTGAAGCAGAATGGGGGGCAGTTGGGACAGGGAGAAGAGGTACTCTAAGGGGAACCTCAGGACAGAGGAGGAAATGAGGTTAGATGAAATGCAGTGTGTCCCGAAGGTAGCCAGGAGATGAGGGTAGAAAGGTCAGTTGTGGTCAGACCCAATTCAGATTTTATTCTGTTAGCAATAAGAACCAGCAGATTTTGTAGGATCCTTCCTTGATCTAAAGAATGCTTTGGCTTTAGGATATAAAAATTTGGGTCAACTGTAGAACAGAGTCGGAAGATTAGGAACTTTACTAATTAAACTTTGAAGAAATTAGATAAATTTATTAATTGCAATAGAGATATAAAAGAATGAGTATGAGGAACATGTCAAAGAAAAAGCTGGCAGAGGTCCCCCCAAACACACAAACGCACACACACACACACACTTAGAAGTTAGTTTGAAGTTATATACTGGGAAAATTACTGAAGCTCTGGGAAGCTGATTCAAAATAGCTGCACATAAAGACTATGGAATCTCCTCTTGAAATCTACTAGGATTCTACGATAACTGAAAAAGAACACAATTTTGGTAATATAAAAAGGACGGAAAAGAAACTGAACCCAAATTTGCCATTAGACCTTCTAAGTCTGATTCACTGTGAAAATGCTGTTAGCCTGGGAGCTCCCTCACCCCCACCCCAGGGAAAGCAATGCCCGGGGTTCTTAGGGTGTGTTATTCCTTGAGGGCAAAGAAAGGGAGAGAGCTTACTAGGGCCATGACAATGGATTTCCCAATGGCTGGTTTCGACAACACATTTGAGTATGTAGCATAACTCTATTTGAGTATGTACATAACTCTATTTCAACTTAATTTCTATTTTAAGATGGCTTGAGCCAAGGTAGCCACACTATAAGCCCAAGCTTCAGTTTTCTTTTTCCCCTAGAATTGCTCCTAAATTCTGAGATTTAAGGACACGTGTGCACGCGCGCACACACACACACACACACACACACACACGCTTAGAAGTTAGTTTGAAATTATATACTGGGAAAATTACTGAAGCTCTGGGAAGCTCACTCAGTCCACTTGTAAAATGGAATTAATCATTGAACTATAAATGTTCATAGGTACTTGAGAATTCCATAAGGAAATGTCTGCAGACTGGCATATTTTAGGCTCATGGTAATAGGGAATGGTGACAGGAAAATTACCGTGTAGACACAGACTGGGGGGAATAAAGGGAGAGGTGAAGAGACTCTGCAACCCACATCAAAGAGTAGGTTTACGCATCAAGGAGGATGAGACCTGCTTAGTATGACTTTGGGTCTTCCTGGAACTCTAAGTTCTTCTTAAGTGTGATCTAATTTATTTTGCCTGTATTCATGGAAGTGTCTCATGCTGAGGCATAGTGGAGAGAGAGAAGCAGCCCCACCACTTCTGTGACTCAGACATCTATCTCTTAGGCCACTTACCACTTGCGATTTAACAAGTTCCTCTTGGAAGCTGGAGGATTAAACATATTAAAAGACGATCTAGATTGCAATAATATCATAGCTTATCCTTGAAATGTTAACTACTCCAACATACGGGATTTTCAATAGAATCTAAGCAAACAAATCTTTAAGCTATCTTTCTTGTTAACTAAAAATGACACAAATTTAAATTAATAACTGATATAGCAATAAAGCTGCTAAAAGATAGGATTCATTGTGCATTAAGCTCTAGATTCTTTATTTAGGCTGGAAGTGATTATGTGATAATAGGATAAATGCTTTACTAAGTGTATAAAAACTAAAATACTCTGTATATCACGGAGGCATATTACATTTGCAGGGTATTAATTTACTTCATTATGCAATAAAATTATTCTTTTCAAGTGAAATCTCAAGGAGAAATCAATTTACTGAATGGAATTCGAGATATGTTCACCTTGGATAAGAATCAGCATTTGGCATAAGTTTTATGTCATCCAAATGGCTTTCCTTGGTCTTTTAAGAAAGAATAGGATTCTAGAGAAATCCTAACACATCTTGGCAAAAATTCAAGCATTCTACTCACTCGAGAATTTTTTTTTCCTTAGAAGAATCATACCTACTCCCTGACACCTACAGGCAATGAATTAATCATCAGTTCGAACACAGGTGCTACTGTAAGTCAAAACAGTTTATCACTATATTGAGAAAATACATTAGGGTGAATAGTTACAATTTACTAATGACTCTAGCGAGTAAGTACTATGGTTTGATCTAGGAATATTCCCTCCAAAAGCTCATGTGATAGACAAACGTATCAATGTTGAGGTGCAGCAACTACATTATGAAAGCTGTGACCTCATAAGTGGATTAATCCATTTGGTGGATTAATTCATTTGATGGGTTAATAATTTGAATGGACTACTGAGTGAGCTATAGTAAGGTGGAATATAGCTGGAGGAAGTAGTTCACTGGGAAAGTGCCTTTGAGCAGCTTTTCTCTGCCATGTCCTTCCACCATGAAATTCAGCCTCATGTCAGGCCTGGAACCATGGAGTCAGCAGACCATAGACTCAAGCATCTGAAACCATGAACTAAAATCAACTTTTTCTTTTTTAAGTTGTTCTTGCTGGTCGTTTGGTCACAGTGACAAAAAGTTGACTAACACAGTGACTAAACAAACCAACACAAAGCCTGTGGTTCTGTTTGGGTCAACTTGGCCCCCTTCATGTTTTTTGACTGATAAAGAAGATAGATAGATCTGGTTACACTCTACATCTTTGTTTAGATGACCATGGAAGTAGCCAGCAGTGAACTCTGCTTAGCTGTACAAGCCCAAAGCCAAAAAGTCAACTTGCCTCCTTCTTTCTTTTCTCCTTGCTCCCTACAAGCAATCTTGTGCTGCCATTTCAACTGATAAGCCATCCCTACTACATCCACTTCTATCTTCCCAAAAGTCTTACCCAGGCATCATTATCTTTTGCCCTCTCTCTGCAAGGGCTTCCCAACTGAATTTTCAGATATTTCTTTGGCCCTAGTGCAGTCTGTTCTTCACAAAGAAATCAGCAGAACATTTCAGAAATGCAGGTCAGATTGTATCAATGGATGAAGTTTCCAATGGCATTCTACCATATTAGAAAAAAATTCTTGTGATTTTCTGGATCCAGTTGACTTCTCTGTTCTCTCCTTATACCATTCTTCTTTTTCACTAGGATCTCTCAGTGCTGGCTGGCTTCTTGTCTTTAGGCAATCCAAAGTAGTTCTCCATTTAGGGCCATTATACACGCCATTTGCTTTGCTGGAGTGTTTCTCCAAAATTCTTGCAAGGCTAGCTGCTTCATCTCAATTAGGTCTTACTTCCAATGTTGTCTTCTTGAAAGGGTCTTATCTGACCACTCTATATGTTGCACCCATTCCCAATAACCTTCTGTTCCATTATTTTGTTTGTTTCACTTACCATAAGCAAATATCTTGTATATATATATACTGTGTCCTATTTCCCTAGACCAGAGGCTCCATGGTAATAGTTGCTGGGTTTGCATTGTTACTATTGTATACCCAGAGCCAACACTGAGCCTGGAACTCAGTATGCCATCAATAAACACTCATTGAACTTATTCATTAACTGGTGTGTAGATTCTTATAGCCCCAGTGGTGGGTTATAAAGTGTCCTTGTCTGTCCAAAATAGAAATATGAAAGGACAAGTATTCAACCTATTTGTATTCTTTAGACAAGCCCTCATCAAAGACCACTTTCAAGTAAGCACATGCATTTAGAAAAGATTAGTTCAGTAAGCCCCTTGAAGCATCCCTAGAGGTTTATGATTGACTGATGACATTTCAGGCACCTTTAGAGAGGTGGTGTTAAAGTTCCTACATTCTCTCATGGACTATTTCAGCAATATGTGTGACTAGTTGCCATTTTTTATTTCCACCCCATAAAGTACATAAATCAAAAAGGATGTTGCTATCATGGATGATTGACATTTTATCAATACTTGCTGCCAGCATTAGAAATGATGTTTGGAATATTCCCCCAAGAGTATATTTAATTCTCTGGATAAATTAATGACTGACTTTGGCCTCTGTCAGAATAAATGAGACTCCTCTTAATCTATGCAATTAATGAAGTAGGTTCCTATGTGTGCCTGCTTCAGGATGCTAACACTATAGACAGTTCATTGCCAGAAATGTACATTACAATCAAGAATGCAACTTGGATTATGAACAGCCAAGCACTCAATTTCTATTCAAATGTGGACATGAGACTACCTAAAATTGAAAGTTCATATCAAGAAAGTGGTGGGAGAAAGGTATTGCCTTAAGAAAGATGTCACAGAGAAAATGAAAAAACAAAACTCATACAGGTTTGAGATCTCTAAAAAGACCCAGTAGGAAAGAACATCTTTGAGGATCCATATGCATATTTCAATATTTCTTAATTGGGAACCTCCCTCAGTTTCTATTTTATCTAAGCTCTTGTCAGCATTTCCTCCTGTCCCTTTCATTCTCTTTCTATTACTTCATCTGGGACATTCTTGCAAAGGTCAGCCTCCTTGCCAGAATGAACCACAAAAATTTTAAATGTCAGAGATCAATGACTGAGGGTAGGAGGAAGTGGGGGAAGTGTACAGGTGCACATGGGACATGTTGGCTCAGCAGGTGGGTGGGAGGAACGGAAAGGCAGGCTCCAGGAGGTGCAGAAGATTAAAAGTGCAGAAATTAGGGGTGGTGACCTTTGGGGAGTTAGGGAGCTATGACCTAACCTAGATCCAGGTGGCCCACCTCCAACATGTCCCCTTTACAAGAGAGACTGGAGAGATGCCTGTCTAACTTATGAAAGAGGACTGCCAGAATTCAGGGCAGGAAACCCAGCTGGCCTGGAGGAATGGAAGAGGCCTGAAGCTTGTCCAGCAGAGCACAGCCAGAGTGCACTTACCCCAGAGGCCAAGTTAGGATCTTCCAGAAGTTAGGGCAAAAGAAAAGTAGGAAACAGCCTAAAGGAAGTATGTTCATTCTCCTCTTTAACCCTCAACTGATCACGTTAAATGGAATTTTTTTTGTTTGTTCTCCAGAATCTCTATTCTCAGGAATCCTTGTGTTATCAATGTCCCACTAACACATTCATCTCTCTACTCCATTTTCCACTGACCCTTGGCCTCATCTCTGCAAAAGTACTCTTGATTTATGCTATTGGGTGAATTACCAATAATTTAACTTTACCTCCTCTAGGAGTCTGTGTATTAATTATCATCAGACCTGTCAGTTAAATAGATAAGAGTAAAAATCAAATTGAAAACAGCAACACAGTCTACTTAGTTTTATTTACAAATACAACTGTTATTTGCAAAAGGGCCACATTTAGCCATTCTGGACTGCAAGTCCATGAAAAGGTAGATGCAAGAAATGTCTATTTCTTTGTCTTAATCAAATATAATTATATTAATGTCCATCCTTATAAGAACGAGTTAATTTTAAACAGTCCTTCCCCTGCTTCACTCAGTCACCTGATTTCTGATCAATTCAGACCAGAAAATTGAATATTTATGCCCAGAGAAAAGTATCATGCCACCGGCCCCTAGCAAGTGCAGTGATTGCAGGGTCCTCCTTAGCCAGGCCTGGTGGCAGATGAGTGTGCTGCTTCTTAGCCACAAGTAAGACTGAGAAATCCTTGCTGAGTCCCAGCTCTGTTCCTGCATTTCCTGGGGGACATCGCAATAAGAGACACTCAGGGGAAGACACATTCTGTATTTCTCTGGGAGAAATCTCTCTTTCTCTCTCTCTCTCTTTCTCTCTGTCTCTCTGTGTGTCTCTGTCTCTGTTTCTCTCTCTCTTTCAGAATCATTCCCACCCAATTGGCATTTCCTTTTCCTCAGAATTGCTCATCAAATTCTCACCAATAAATTCATTTTAGTTATATTATTATCCTCATTATTTGTAAGTACCAGAGACATGAGACTGCATTTCTAGCACAGAAACTCTAATGTCCTAAGTACTCACCTGGGTCGCCACACAAATGAATGTCTTCATAACATGAGATTTTTCATGATCATGGGGATCCTGTGCTGGCAGTTAATAGGTTTTTCCTGCTGTGTGACTGGGAGTTCTTCCCATGCACACTGACAGCTCTCTTCCAGCAGATGATGACCTCACCCAATCATCTGCACTTACCTGGTTTGCCAGGGCTGTGGGCTGCTTGGCAAGAGGAGTCAGAATGCCCCCAGTCAAAGCCCAGCCATGTAACTGCCACAGAGGACCGAGGAATTCTTGTCTTTTTAGCTGTTTGTTAACCTTAGTTAGGCTAATTTGTTGCTGGACTTATGTGTTCTACTCCAATTTATTTGACAATCAATAGAGAAGTACCACATTGTTTTTTTGTTTTGTTTTGTTTAATCTACCAACCCCCTTCAAAAATATCTCCCCCCCCAAAAAAATATCCCCCTCTGGTTTCTTTTCTACCCAAAGCTGTCAGATTATGAAATCTGTTCCAGTATATGGACATGTATGTGGATGCACATGTGTAGAAACCAAACATATATAACTGTGTAGTGGGCTATATATATACATACACACACACACATATATATATTCCATTGGATGGACCGTGATGCTTCTCATTTAATGCAACTCATTGTTTTTTTCCTGCAAATCTTTTTATAATAGTTTTCATTGACTTGATTTTTCCTAAAACCAAAATTCAAAACTACTCTAATATTTCATCTCACACCAGTCAGAATGGCAGTTATCAAAAATACAAACAACAACAAGTATTGGTGAGGTTGTGGGAGAAAAGGCACGCTCATACATTGCTGGTGGGACTGCAAATTCGTTCAACCAATCTGGAAAGCAGTATGGAGATTCTTTAGAAAACTTGGAATGGAACCACCATTTGACCCAGCCATCCCACTCCTTGGTCTATCCCCAAAGGACTTAAAAACAGCGTACTACAGTGACACAGCCACTTCAATGTTTATAGCAGCACAATTCAAAATAGCTAAATTTTGGAACCCACCTAAATGCCCTTCAATAGATGAATGGATAAAGAAACTGTGGTATATATACACAATGGAATATTACTTAGCATTAAAAGAGAATAAAATTATAGCATTTACAGGTAAATGGATGGAGTTGGAGAACATCATGCTAAACAAAGTAAGCCAATCCCAAAAAACCAAAGGCTGAATGTTCTCTCTGATAAAAAGATGTTGATCCATAATGTGGCACGGGGTATGGGAAGAATGGAGAAACCTTGGCCAAAGGGGAGGAGAGGGTAAGGATGGGCCATGGGGGCAGGCAAGATGGTGGAATGCGATGGACAACAATGCCCTAGGCTTGTGCATGACTGAACATATGGTGTAACTCCATATTGTATACAACCAGAGAAATGAAAATTTGTGTTCCATTTGTGTACAATGAATCAAAATGCATTCTGCTGTCATGTAAACCTAATTAGAATAAAAAATATATATTAAAAAACAAAAAAAATAGATTCTCTTTTCATCCATTCTTGTTAGAGAATAAAGGTATTTCCTAGAGAATTTTGTTTATCAAAAGTAACCCTCATATTCTAAAAACCAATGGATGAAGATGAAAGAATACTTTACAATCCTTCTGTCCATTCCCATGGAAGCCTGGCACTACACTGCCCCCTGGGAAGAGGACACCAGGCAAGTCCATTCAGAAAATAACCTTACTGGAAATTACCAAGTACAAATTCAGTCTGTAATAACCAATAAAATCATCTGTTCTTGGAGGTTCTAGCTGTATATTGAGGCCCTTTGGAGAGTACCCAATTCAAATGAAGTTTGATGGAGGCCTCTTTGCTCTTTTCACTGTGTTTCCTTCCCTAGTTTTTCATAGTTCTCCACCTCCTTCCTCCTGTCACTGCACTATATCCATGGGTGCCTTAACCTTTTAGCTTTCCCTTTGGTGCCTTAATGGGAGCCCAAGTGGAAGATGGAGGGAGGAATGGTAGTGAGGTCAGGATATTTATATCTCTGGATTCCTCCTTTAAGAATCCCTTTTGGTCGACTGGTCCCCAGCCTTCCCCAGAGCACTCTCCTTTGGATCCCCAGGAACCATTCCCTTCCCTTCCTGACTAAGGCATAGGAGCAATCCCCTTATTAAATTGTTCTTAAATGATCCTAATTTGAGTATGCAATTTGTTTCCTATGCTTGCCAGGTAAAGATTCCTATCCTGGTACCCTGCTGCATGTCTGAGACTTGTGATGGAAAGCAGGGGGGATGGGAAGGAAGACTTCACAGTGGTCTGCCTCTGTGCATAGACTTGTTCAAGTTGGTAATACTTTGATGATACTCAGGTTAATAAGCGTGTGGGCTATTTTACAAAAGTTTGTGTCTTCTCTTGAGTTAGGACTAAATTCAGGGGGCAAGAAAGGGCAAAGAACACCAACTCATCTGGTTTATTTAGCTTTTGTTTAATCCAGAAAATATTCATGAAGTCCCTATTATGGGGAATGGGGCACAGAGGCAGAAAACAAACAAAAGAAAAATTGCATACATGATGGTGGTACGGGTTATAGAGAGCAAGAAGACAGGGTGGAACAAAATACTGAGTGCAGAGATGGGCTCCCTATTTGAGACATTCTGGCTATGGGAGGCCTCATGAAGTGACTATCCTTTGAAAAAAGATCTGAAGGAGGTGAAGCAGAATCAGGTACAGATTTGGGCTAAGGGGACCATAAGCCACAGATTTCTCAACCTGGTTGGGGATTCCTCTTCCTGGGGGCTATAAGCAAATGTGTGGCTGTGTCTTTGGTTTTCACAATGACTGAGTAAGAGCCAGTGAGAGAGGAGGCATTCCCGCTGTTGAATTAGTAGGTAGAATTAAGGAATCTAGATGTTCTATGACACAAAGAAGAGCCACAAGTAAGGAAGAACCAAGGAGCGACCCATAAAAATATTCCAGTAGCATCCATGTTGAGAAACCCCAAGCAGAAAGAGCAAAAGCCCTGAAGTTGGAATATCCCCAGCTCACACCCCCATGCATATTTTTCTTAAGTTAAAGCAGGGCTGCTGTGGACTTCATATCTTTACATCTTTTCCAACTGGGCTGCAGTACAGTGGCTCCGACGTGGCTCACACTGCATGTTTGTTCTCCCCTGATGTGGGTATTTTATCTTGGTACCTGGTGCACAGCGGAGCACAACAGCACCATGGAAAGGCCATATGTGGCTGTTATTTAGGCTTGAAGGTAAATTTGCTGGAGAAAAAGGCCAACAAGAGACAAAAGGTCTTACCCAGGCTGCCCGTGTAGCATGGCTATTTGCCTGCAGAATTACCTCTTCAAAAAAAAAAAAAAAAGTTGATGCTTCACACCACAAATCCTCCTTGCTTTGCTGGAAACTCTAGAAGAAATTATCCAACACTTTCTATAGGTAGCTTAGACTCCAACTAATCAATTTATGGGCTGTAGTTGTAGAGTAATGATGCATCTTTATATTTTTCCCCTCTTTATATATATGTTCATGATTTCTTTGAAAATGAATTCATCTGGCATAGTTGCTGTATACTTCAGATCCACTCTATAAATTTGTTCTTTCTCATTTTGGTATAGACTTCCAAAATTGTAGGATAAAAATATTAGGCTATACTTTGATAAATTTAACATTTTTTTAAACAATAAGCTTCCTTGTGGCTTTAAAATCCATTCAATATAATCCTCCTGCACATTTGAGCTATACAGCTATTCTCCCTCCATCCACTGAAATCTTATATACTTGTTAATAATTCTGCTGTTTTACCACCTTTGAAGAAAAGCAGACACATCATATTTTTATTTTATAGTTTATTTTATCCAATAGGATCCTGGAAGAGGCATCGAAAAGACTGACCTCCAATTAAGGTTTATATATTACCTCACAAGACCCTCCAGCTACCAAGCCATGCTGGAACCAAACCTAGCAGGAAGGTCCAGTAAATAGAGCTACCTTGGTTGCCTGGATCATTGCTCCTTCACCAAGCCAAGATAGCTTGTCTTAAGTCAGGAAGCAAGGCCAGAATGAAGGTGTGAGTTGAAGTAGGTCCCAGATAGCATATCTTGGATTATCTCCCCTCTCAATCAAAGTCAAAGATATTTCCTGTCTTCTTCTCGGTAACTCTTTAGTAAATACTGCTCTGATAACTCTTGCAGAACTGGTTTATCAGAACCATGCTCCATCTAATTTCTCTCTTCCAGCCCTGAAGGACATAACAATACATCTTCTTTAGCTCTGAAGGAGATGCAGTCCTATTTTGGCTCTTTGCATATTTAGCCTGAGCTGAATTTATGATCATTCCTGGAAAGGAATATTTAAGACACATTGATTATTATCCTAGGCAGTAACTGTTTTAGGAATTTTCCACAGACTCTATGAGACACCTATAAATGTGCCAGTAAGTGATTTGGGGCACTTTGGACCTGGAAATCTAAGATGGGCTTTAATTTTTCCTGTTCACATTGATTATACCTACGCTGACATGGGCAGAAGAACAAAATCATTTGAAGAATTTAATCTGTCCTGTGAGAATGAAAGAAGATAACTAATGTCCCATTTGGTAACATTATGAATGAAAGGTGTCCTTTCATTCACACCTGGGATGAAAGTCACAGTAGTGTGCACTAGAATGAGCAAATGCACAAAGTAGTTCTTTGCACAGTGGCTGTGCTCCATCCAACTTAACACCATTCTTAAGATCCCAGGTGATCTTCCATGTGACCAAGGGAGACCTGCTAAGACCTGACATTGTCATTACCTTAAATATTGATAGAAAATGGTTTAATTGAGGTCAGAAGTTCTTCAATAACACCCCATAATTATTTCCACTTTTGAAGTCACATTGTAATTAACTCATACTTTTATTATGGTGTTCATTTTATTCTTTCTTTTCCTAAAGTTATTTTTATGCCTGATCCTCCAAATTGGATTATAAAACCCTAGATTATTTTACTATCTCCCCCCGTGCGCACACACACACACACACACACACACACACACACACACACACAGCATCTTTAGTAGTAAGAAACTACTGCAGATGTCAGGGCAATGTGGATTAAAGAAACCAATTCAAGACCAACCTAGCATCATGGCTTTTCCAAAAAGTATAAAAGATGATCATTACTAATAATTTAAGGTAGAGGACTTATAGATAAGTAGCATATTTTGATAAAAGCTTCGTTGGTTTAATCAAATTTTAAGTGAAATATTATACAAAATATTCTCATAAACATGGAGACCTTTCTCAAAATGTGCACAACAATCCATAAACATAATTCATTATAAATATAAATATGTCTGTGTCCCCATCTAAAGTGTAGATCTCGTTAAGGCAACTATTATACCTCCTCTGTATAGTGATCAAATGCATCCATAATGTTGATATGTCAGTGATTTACTTGTGCTAAGTACTTAATAAATGTTGAAATTTGTTATAAGAACTTTCTCACATTTGGCCTTAATTTATATCCACAATTCATTTAATTCCTCCCTCTCACTGGAATAAATTTAGGCTTTAGGCCCAGCATACAACCTTTTAAGGAATAGATCCAAGTGGCTTTTCCAGGTATATAATCTCTCATGTGCAACCAAATGTGGGTCACGAATGGCTTGTGACCTTTACAAAATCATACATCTTCCCTATTTCAGGGGTCTGTTTGTGTGGCCTATACAAGCTTGCCCGTGAGATTAGCTAGAACATCAAGGCAAACTGGCCAGACAAAAGCTAAGAGAATTCGCTTTCAAGTAGAGGTGGATCCTGAGCAATGATACTCTTAATCATTCTGTCTATGACTTGAGTTTGATCTGACTATACAGGCAGGGACCCAGCAGCAGGAGTCTTTGTGTACTAGAGATACTATTACAGCAATTGCAGAGAATGCTAGAAGTCTATCTGGGCTGAAATAAAGCCTTGGTCTGTCCTCTAGGGTGTATAATGCCAAGCACTCATCCTAAGAGAGGAACTACTAACAACAGCTGTCATCAACCAAAGGTTGCTGGGCATTCAGGAGAGTGCAGAGGCATCACTGGGAATGTAGACTCAACCCTGAAAGGTAAAGGTTTGTAAGGGAAGCTTTTTGCCAAGATATCAAGTTATAGGCAATTGATTCTAATAGCATCTCAAGTTAGACTGTGATTGGCTCAAGAACTGGCCTAGGCTGATAATGTAGGTTTTAAGGCTTAAGTACATAAGTAGAGCTTAAGTATAAGTAATCTCAGTGCTTAAGTAGAGAAAATCCTACCCCTCAGTTCTAGGTCGCCAAACCCTGATCCTATCTCTGTTCCTAGGGTTTCATATCAACATTGTCCTACATCCTTAACTGATTCTTGTTAGGCCACCATTAAGCTACTTCTAAATCACTCTGCCTACACAAAGTGATTTATCTGCACTGTTAGCTTCTCAGCTAATTCCTGTAGTTTCCTGAAAGGCCTTGGCCACTGAATACCAATAGGTCAACCTTGTCATAGATATAGTTATTTTCATGACATATGTAAGAAATTGACACACAGAAATGATATGTGTCTTGTTACAGAAAAATTAGTCCTGGGCTAGGAATACACCGTGGCCTCTGATACACTCAATTACGCGGTGTTGCTTTCTTCTTCATTTCTGAAATGATCTTTTGCTTGACTTTGACAAATGGAATGCTACCTCTAAACTAGGTTCTTTCATTTCTTTATTTGTTGATTCTAAATAAACTATCAATAACCAGCTTCAAGTTTCCTGTTGAAAGAAAAGAAAAAGAAGTAAAAGAAATAATCACAATATTGGGATTTTTAATGAAAGAATCACCAAGCCAAACTAATTAAAGAAGTTCAATTAAATGTAGTACTATACCATCTGTAGTACAAAGAACAATCTTCTATTTAGGAACTCAGGATATAGCAATTACCTGGTTAATTTGATGTGTAACCAGGATACAGATTCCCCAAACACAATCCTGTTTCTTTGACTTTCAAGTAGTTACACTGATTTTCACAAACATTAATTAGGAGGTTAAAATTTCTTTCATAGGTTGCTTTGGAAACCACACAATTGAGTAAGATTCAAAGATCAGGTTAATGTAGTTTGATTCCACACTGTTGTTACCCTACAAAATCCATCTTTTGGCTTACTTTTGATTTAATGTTCAGTTGGGAAGATATTTAACTAATGTTTGAAAGAAAGAAGGCTAGTAAAATTGTTCTCCATGAATTCAGAAAGCTTCCATTTACTAATTACATGGTTCTTAAAACTTAGGCTTCTAAATTCATTTGGAGATGTGATTAAAAAATATCAGTTCTCAGGCTTTTTAGAAATCTACTTGGTAAAAGATGAGCTCTGAGAATCTAAATTTTCATAAGTGCACACTAGTGATCATTTAAAATGTAGTCCACAGAATATATTTCAAAATATTCATCCCTTGTGAATCCAGTGATGTATTAAACACCCTCCAAATCTTCTTCAAGCCCCTACTAGTCCAAGTTATGATATTAGCCTAAGTTTGGTGATTTCATGTAACAGATTCAAGGACCATGAGGCTCTTCAGTGCTACCTACTACTTTGTGATTTGTCAGACAGTTAAGGTCACAACATCCTGAAACTACATCACTTTAAGTTTATTCTTTCCTACTCAGACAACCTGTATTTTTGAAACCTAATCTCCTTAATCATGTGCTTCTTTTGACCTAGTTTTTATTTATTACTTTTCTGTGTCCCTACAGAATCGATTACTGGGTGAAACATTTCTGGTTGCCTCTGAAAGTTGATTCCTGTGTGCCATATAGATGCGGACAGTCCTCAGGAGCTTCAAGGATATTGTACAGATGGTTGTGTTAACAGAGTTAGCAGGTGTATGAGGAAAAGTCCCACAGGGAACAGCTTTTCTTTTTTCAAAAACAGAAGAGGAATGTAAACAACATTTGCAAAGCTTTCATTGTTCAACAAGATCTCATTTTTTTAAAAAAAGATGAATAGCAAAATTTTAGGTTGTATCTTTCTGCCTCTTGAACATTCAACAGGCTATATGAAGCATAAACCAATTCATTTTCTAGAGGCAGACAGTCATTATGAAGAACTGAGTAAATGCTAGTCCAGGAAGCATTTTCCAACCTGCGATTCTTCTCTCTTCTAGTGAAAATGTCTGCCATCTAGGAAGGACCCTGGGTCAACAACCACAAACTGGTGTGAACTCCAGACCCATCTCCTGAGCAGAGCCAGTTCTGGCTCAGTGCATTTGAAACTCAGGCCCTGTCATACCCACATAGCCTCTGCACCTGGGTCAATGACAGCTTGGCTTTTAGCTCCAAATAGCATCTGTTTTGGGGCCTGTTCAGCATCTTGTGTTGTTCTATGATGGCCTGGGGCTACCTAAGGCAGGATCTCACAACTCCAAGGAAATTTCCTTATTAAAATATCCAAAACATGCCAAAAGTCCAAACAGATCCTGGATTCACCCTTTGGCTAGAAATCCCTGAATTCCTAGCCTCTCTGGGTAAGCATTACTGCAGAATCTTCTGGAGCACAAAGTGAAGTTTCAGAATGGCAACAATCCTTAAATCTCTACCTCTGTGTGTCCATAACAAAATAAGCCAGTCATTCCCTTGAACTATTCATATGCCATTTTAACTACCCATCACCCAAAATCACAGAGCTAGGAGACCTCAGAGAATACTACACCCAAGAATAATCTGAACTGGATAGCATAGAACTCTAGAATTACTTTATTGTATACCAGGGAGGTATGTAAGTAACTAGGTTTAAATATGACACACTTTTCTGCAACATCAAATTTGCTTAAAAATTAAGAAGGAAATTTTTATATTACCAACACTCCAATATTATGGAGTAGGGCATGACCTTTGACTGTATTTTGCAACATAAAAATATGTTTCCAAGGAAAAGTCCTGCATGCATTGGCCTCTCAGGTTTCTGCCTCTTCAATCCTTTAGGGAATATGTTTATTGTCATCTGTCATTTCAGAGTAAGTGTTTGGAATTAGAAAGCACTGTGCTGATCTTCTCATTCTGCGGAAGAGAAACTGAGTCCGTGATCATTGAATGTTAACAGTGAGCTGTTGTTGGAACTAGCCACAATCCCTCTGCATGACCTGCTTTTGCTATTACTTGTTCAATCTTCCTGTTAACCCTCTGAACTCTATGAAGGTCAATTCTTCAAATTCTTTTAAGGCTTGAAATGCAACTAATCCCAATAAACATAAGAAATTGATAAAAATTTAAAAGGCATAGATGATTGGTATGTCTTATCCTTCTAGGAAGAGGAAGATGATGGATATGACGGTGTTATGGAAGTGAACACGATTCCTTTCTTAACAGCGAATGTGGATACTGCACATGTTTGTATTTATAAATGTCAGTGAGCCTACGTTTCTGAGTTTTGATGTAGGTATCCATCAGGGTGAGAGAAATATAGCACAAAATAGGGAGAGAGTCGAACCCACTGAATATACATTTCCTTATTTTGTAATTTTCCTCAGTATAGTAGTAGTTGTTATAACCTAAGTGTTGCCCATGTGACCTTGACCTTTTCCTTGGAGAAATCATGCCTTCATGAGTGTTTCCATCATTCATGTGAAAATACAGCTAAACATCTTTCCACTTGCAGCTGCTTGAGGTAATGGATTATGCCTTTGAACTTGCCAGTAAACTTCACGGTCCCGGTATAAATATCAAACTTGTCAAACTTGCTTTCCAAGGAAGCCCTATAATGAAAGGCTTATCTGTTTGGGGAGTAAGTTAATGCCTCAACTTTGCCTTCAAGCCAGATCCTGAGAAAATTTAGATTGTAGAGAAGTTCCTGCCAGCTATCGGGGTCATCTTGGCCAGGCCCAGAGGCTGGTTTCTCTGAAGTTTGGGCCCAGCTCCCATAAAGCCTCGCACCTTCCCCATGAACCCCATGCCTTCTCTGTTTTCCCCTTCTTTTTGAATCTTGGCATCAGAGGATCAAAAGGGTTCACAAACAAGAGCTACCACAGAACGAAATCAGTGAGGGTGTAATAGAATTTCCCGAGGGACTTAAGTCCTACCTAATGCTGCGAG
Organism: Geosciurus inauris; assembly: GCA_004024805.1. Lineage (NCBI taxonomy): Eukaryota > Metazoa > Chordata > Mammalia > Rodentia > Sciuridae > Geosciurus > Geosciurus inauris. The sequence continues at coordinate 411,592 of PVHX01000016.1, forward strand.
GCAAATGGAGGAACAAATAATGCTCAGCCTGCTTATTACCTGGCTCTGGCAGCAACAGTCTGTCTGTGGGGGTCAAGGGCAAGTTCTGAGTTTGGATATAAGGGAACAGCTAGCATTTTTCTCCTTTCTAAGGAAACACACACACACACACACACACACACACACACACAGTGAAAGAGAAAGAGAGGGAGAATCCTAAACAGTGGATCTGTAATCTAGTAACAGAACCACTTTTCAGTGTCAACTTTGAGAGAGTAAAAGTGTCTTTTTTAAAGAAGATTTAGAATAGAAATAATATCATTAAAAGTAAGAGGAATGGCTTTAGAGCAGTTGCCTTACTGATCCGTTCCTTGCAAACGTTTATGTCTAAATCATGTTTTCATAACGAAACCTCGCTCCATTCCCAGGCCAACTGTTAAATTCTTACAAGCCCCACTAGGTTCCGGCCACTCGGGCCACATGAAGAGCCCTCCGTGGGAAGACGAGGAGTCTTTTGTTTTCCCCTTAGGTAGTAGAGGAATGATTTTCTAATGAGAACCTTCTGGCCTTCTTTATACACGAAACATTGTGATCTCAAGTTTCCACAGTATGCCCTAGAGAAAGACTGCGGGTTTTAAAGTACACTGTGGTACACAGAAAGGAGAAACTCAAGGAACAATTGCTGACCCTCAGACCAGCCCCTCTGAACAAATGTTTCTACCTGGTCCCTCAAGAAAGACTCCAGACCTGTTGTTTCTTTTTCTTTCTTTCTTTGTTTTTATTCTTCTCCCCCCTCCCTTTTTTTCCTTTTTAAAACCACTTCTAGATCTGTGGCCAGCTGTATTGTAGTTAAATTTCAAAATACTCATTTGGCAGCTTTGTACAGTGGTCCTATAATGTTTATAAAGCCCACGGTGCCGGTTTAAAGGTGACACGCACAGATATGCACTTTAAAGGGGGCATAAAATGAGCAAAATACATTACTAAATGCAACACCCTGTATTAACCATGTTCATGTGAGTTTTGTATTTGCCCCAATAAATCAGTAGTGCCAGATGTAAAATTAGCCTGTAAAGCTTTTCCTCCACTTTAGCATTCACTGTTGCTGTTCTCAAATACCAATGTACAAAGGCAGCATCTTTCTTTTGAAAGATGAGTTTCAGAATGTGTATAACGCGGACCCCTGATGGCACACACAAATCCATCATATGCTGTATATGTTAATATATATAACACTGCATCCATTGCACCAGATGTGAAATGTAAGTAAATATATATGGGTGTGTGTGAATTAGTTACAATAATTTTAATTACTGAGAACATTGAATGAAAATCATTCCCAAATTGACTTGCCTCATGTCAGATACAGAAGGAATTTAAGAAGCCCTACGTCCTTGAAAATTGTTCCCCTTGTTTGTTCCAACATGCTGCTCTTGGAAGAGAACTAGTATTTTGAGAAGAAAGTCTGCAGCATTTGTTCAGCTAGCGTACATTCTCCATTCTTCAGATGAAGGTATCTCCTTTGCCCTTGGCATAACCACCCACAAATCAAGCCAGTTGACCTTGTGGCTCCCTCTCTAAGCCCAGAGAAGAATGGGCATGGAAATCATGCCTGAATAAGTAGGTCACTTTGTCCCCATATCCACAATTATTTTGTCAGGTAGGGACCTGTGAACTAAGTCAGGGCCCTGAGAGGTGGTGCAGAATTTCATCCGAACCTGTGGGAAAACAAGACACCTGCCACATTAAACTTGAAACTCTGAACCTGCTTACCTGTTGTCAGAGGGGTACAGAGTTAAAGAAGAAAGAAAAGTTAATCCCTGAGGACATTATTTAAGCAGCTGGTTCCAAGTGTTCCTGAAACCAGCCCTGCCTTGGACTTTTCAGTTAAGTGAGTTGAAAAATCTCTTTCTTTGCCTTAGCTAGTATGTGATGTCAGATTTTCTCTTTTGCAACTGAAAGTATACTGAATAAAGCATCTTTATTTAGTAGGTTCAGTTAATTTTCTTATCATAATATGTGAGATAAATATACTCTTCATTTATCATATTATCTGATTATCTAAGGCTCAGAGGAGAGACAGTTATACTCAGTTGCCTAAGACTACCCACTTATCAGGTCATGGGAGCAAGATCTGTTGGTCTTATTCCAAAAGTAGGTTTTTAATATATATAAACCTAGGTTTTAAATGAGTCATTAAATGTAAATATTTTTGGAGAGAGAAATAATTTATGCAAGTTATAAATAATTTAAATCTCAATTAAATGAAAAGCAAGTGTACTTTTAGTTCAAAAATGAACTTCAAAGGATATAAAAGAAGGCCAGATATGTGTCTGTACTGATTAGAAACACTTGGAGAAAGCAGTTATTAAGGGGTGACATCTGATGAGGAACCATACATGAAGTGAATTAATTTTCTAGCAAACTGCACATGCCCATTGTATAGATGAGAAGACTAAGGCACAGAGCTGTAATAACATGTCCAAAGCTACAAACAGCCCTCCATATCTGATTCTGACCTTGATGTACATAGAAAAATAGAATACAAGTTCTTAATGGATTGCTGCATTAGCAAATGATTATTAATTGTTTTAGCAGAAATACTCTTCTAAAATCTTACAGTCTCTAGAATATGGTTTGAGAAAAAATATGATTAAATAAATTATTTTACCTTTTAAGACTTACCCTTAAGAAAAACTGGCTGCTACACAGAAATATAGCATGACCTCTTATTTTTTCACTGAGATGTCATATCTAGATAAGTAGAAATACTCTAGATATTTAGAACATAATGGCTTTCATTATTAAGAAGTTTATTTAACAGAGTCCAAAGTTTGTTTGCTTTTTGGGGGGGTACTGGGGATTGAACTCGGGGGCACTTGACCACTGAGCCACATCCCCAGCCCTATTTTGTGTTTTATGTAGAGACAGGGTCTCACTGAGTTGCTTAGCTCCTCACTGTTGCTGAGGCTGGCTTTGAACTCGTGATTCTCCTGTCTCAGCCTCCCTAAGTGCTAGGATTACAGGCTTGTGCCACCGCACCCAGCTGAGTCCAAAGTTTTAAGATTTTTATATTTCACAAAAGGTAGTGCAAAACTTATCAGACTTTTCTTGCAGCCTAATAGCCAGAGATGTCTATAGAAGTAGTTTGGTAGTTAAGCAGTGCTATAGAATCTAGGGTACTCAGTAGAGTTTTCAATAGTTGTTTAACATAATTCTCGAGAATTTAGATAAATTCTGAAAATAGAAGAAACAGAAATGGAGTATGGAAAGGTTCATTCATAGGTGACATACCTGTGTGATGATCTTCAAACCTTCAGAGGGCTCATTGATAAGGGAAAGGGTAAAAGTCACCTCAAATGCTTCCCTTTAAGCAGTGTAGATTTGAGTGGTTCTGTTGTTGGTTCATTTTCAATGGTCTATGGCTTTTAGACAGCTATAAAAAGAGCTTTGTCTAAAGCAAATCTTTAGATAGTCCTGTATGACCCTCTCCTAATTTCCCAGTGACACTGGGCAGGTTTTTCTTCTGTGGGGAAGGTCAAACAGAAAATATCTTAAAAGAAGATAAAAGAGAAGTGGAAGAAACGAAGGGAAGGTAATTCTTTCAAAGCCTTGCCATCAAGCTACCCCATGGGCTAAGAATAATATCACATTATAGATGGCTGCCACTTTCAGGTCTTTTATGTAAAAATAGTAACTTTGGAGGAGCTTATAGCTGGTCATTTTAACCAGCTAGAGCAGTGTCCTTCTTATCAGTTCTCAGCTCTTGGACCATGGCTTCTCTGAGTGTTAACAAAAACAACAACAACAACAACAAATGTTTGGTCCCATCCACGTGTTTATGAAAATGCTTCTAAATGTATTTTTAATAGTCCCTGCTACTGATTGGAGTGTATAAGGAGCACAAAAGAAATTAATTGAGACTTTTAAAAATACCTCACTTAATTATTCTTTAGAAGGGTGCAGTCAGTCTCCCCTGAAAGGAATTGTTACTTCAGAAATATAGGTAGAATGTTCTGGAAGTCTCTTCTAAAAATTCAGAATAACAACCTATAGTCCCAAATTGTTATTTTGCCCTGAAAGCTTTTCTAAATATGAGCGAATACATTTCAAAGTTCACAATTTATTTCTCCATTTCATTAAAGTTTGAAAGAATGAGTCAAGCTGCAGGTATTTGGATCCTAATAAAAGTGTTGTTTTATAAAACAGCACACTTACATAAGCCTTAAGACATCAATGACATAATTTTGTTGTTTAAAATATACCCTTTTCATGTCACTAATCAGAAAAATAGCTTACTATGCAAAGTGGATCTTAAATGTTACTTGATATGTCAAGTTTATTGTTAATTTTATTTTTATTCTCCCCCCTGAAAATACTCACTGCCTGTATGAGGAAAAATTTCCTTCTTGCCACCAAACCTCAGTGTTTGGCAGATGCCCATTAATACCAATGCTATACAACATATAATACAGGATGAAACTCAGCATCAATGAGGGAAATGCCCATGACTATCCTATAGCACATGTGTAGGAGTTTCTGCATAATCCATATTTTGGTTCCCCTTCATTTGAGTGGGTAATGGAGACCTGGCTGTAATTGTATTTAATTCAGTGGTGCTGAATTGAATCTTAGGACTCAGGTCATTAGCCGACTATTACTTATTAGCATTATAAATGCTCTTTACTGTTGCAATGGATGTTCTTAGATTTTCTAAAGCCTAGACTTTTAAAAAATTTGAATGGAAGAGTTTGCCTAATGCCCTTAGAAAATAAAGATTAATAAAACTCTGCCCTACACAATATAAATCAAGCGTGATTAATTATATTCATTTTAATAATTTGCCTTTATAATAGTCTTCCATAAAAGAAACCAGAAATACTTAGATTTGAAAACTAATAGGTATCTCTAACCAATACATAGCACACGATAAAAGATAACTTACTTAGAAAAATTACTACCTTAGTGTGAAACAATTCTAGAATACCAAAGCAAATGTAACAAATCAACATCATGCTTGAGATATTGCTTGTCCTCAAGTTCTGGTTAGGACATTTTCAGTTGTTTTCTTTTTAACATTTCCTCACTAATGCTAGAATTTTACTTCAATTTTAAAATAAGCCCTCAGATTAATAATAGTTTTTGGGGGGGAAATATAAGAAACCTCATATGAAATATCCACTTTTTAATGTACTGATCATAATAGTAAGTATGTATGTAGCCCTACAATTATATGACCTATTTTCTTCTATATTGGAAAGTTTGAGCTTAATCATATTTCATTTGATTATCTTAATACTTGTTAGATTATTTTGGCCTTGTCATTATATGCAACTTCAGAATCACACTGGTTTTTCTTAAAGCATGATCTCCATCTTCATGTTTTTAGCATTTTTAAGACTAAGGGTAGGGCTGGAGATGTAGCTCAGTGGTAGAGTACTTGCCTAGTATGTGGATAGCCCTGGATTCAAGCCCTAGGACTTGGGAAAAAAAAGACAGAGATTAACAGTATCAATAATTCAGGTTATGTAAAAAAAAATGATGTGATACAGTCAGCATTTCTTTTTGGTAAATTGTATCACAGTCTTAGATTTTTGTTCTCAATTGATAATCTATTTTTAGAAGTTACACAGGGTCTCTTAGAAGTCAGCCAGAAGATATTGACAGATGTTCAGATCCTTTAAGCTTTCAAAATTCAAGAACAAATTTTATTAAGTCCTTAGCTTTGAACATTCTATAATCTCCCCCCATCCTGAGAGTTCTGGCAATTTCTAATGCCTTTAATTGCAGGGAGCTTGCCTTAAACACAATGTGTTTTCATTTTGATTCTATAGTCTATCATGATTTTATTTGAGCAAAATTGAATTCTAATTGTTAATGAAAATTCAACTGTAAGTACAGCCACTATTGCTAAAAATCGAATAATTAAGGTGACAAGAGAAGGAAAGTCACCTCTACACACAGCTGATTTCACATATGTGCAAAGATCACTACTTCACAATTACTCCCTGTCTGGTGCTGATGGTAGCAGGCAACCCAATACCACTAATACAAAATCTTTTTTAAAAAAGAACATTTTGTAGCTTATACTCAAGTGTTTCTGCTTTCTGAAATTCCCTTATCACCCTCGCCCCCACACATATGTCTTTTTCAAAATCCTATAAATTTTTCAAGTCTTTTGTATCCTCTGGCAAAGGAATTTCTCTCTCCTGTAACGTCCTCCAGTGCATTTCATTCCATGGTTATTTATGCATCTTTTCATTCTTCTAGACTGTAATTATTGAAACATGCATGGTGGACCGTGCTTCTCCATTCACACTTAGCCTGATTCTGTGCCAATGCATTCCTGCTTAGCCCTGAGATTTTTATCAAAATTCATGCAATGCAAGGGTATAGGTACTATGGCTTGTTGTGCTTTTCTGAAATAGCTGTATTATGATATTATCAAACACAGGAATTAGTGAGTGTTTGGATTGTCCACTCTATATTTTTCTGGGAGAAAAAAATGGACAAAACATTGAATGAGGATTCTGAATCATCCCTGGGTGGGCACTTGGAAACTACAGGCTGCATAAAGCCTTGCAAAGACTTGATTATTCAGACCCGTGTGTGCTCCAGTTTAGGTAAGGGGCAGGGGAAGATACCCAGAGACTTTCTCAAGGTCATATGCAAGTTATTGCTTCAGTCACCTGCAAGTAGAAATCCTTTCACTTTCCAGTACTTCCTGCAGTGTGCTACAGTCACCAGCTACTTTGAATTCTCCAGCTGTCTCTTGATCTGGCTGTTCTTCCAGCATCCCTCACACCTTCTCAGGTCTGAGCTGGAAGATCTCCAGTCAGCATGCAGCTGCCGGCCCTCCCACTGCACTCTGCCTCTGCTTTACTTCTGCAGCCTTGCAGATCTAAGAAGTTATGGACTTGATGATAACATAATTCCTTTCAGGAATTCAGAACTGAACATAGATAGATTCATATCCCTGCATCTTTCCAGCGAGCAGGAACCTGTAGGTGATGGTTGGCAGGTCTTGACTAAATCTGCATATGGTTCTAGTAGATAGCCATGAGAATGGGGGGGAGGGGGGTGTGCCTTTCTGCTGGCTCTTTGTTTACTTTCTCCTCTTTTTTTCTATTGTTCTATTTATTTGATACTGAGTGATCATCCACTATGCACACAATCAAGGAGAGATTCGTGTTCAGCTGGTTGTGGAATTGAGATTCCTGGAGATCATACAGGATTGACAATAAAGCATGTGCTCTGGTCCCAACGTGCCCAGGTTCAAATGCAGGCTCAGTCTCCTATTAGTTGTCCAAATAATAGTACTTCCTCCTTGGCTATTGTGAAGGCTGAACAAATATGTAAAAGCTTTTAACAGGGTCTGTTAAGAGTTAGCTATCCTAATTGGCCTATTACTGCAAATTCTTCTAAAAATTCAGACAATCCCTAGGGCTGGGGAAAGACATAGACTTGAACTGAGTAGATCACCAACTGAGATTTAACACTGAATAACAAAATAACCACTACTTTTACTGACATTACATAGAAAAGAAGAAAAGACATTATTTGTTTTTAGGTGGAAATGGGAACGAGAGGTAGAAATTAAGGTAAGTCATAGAAATCTATTTTTAAATGTTTGTTTTTATCTGAGTGTGTGAATTATAAAAAGATTACAGTTTCTCTCTCATATAATCACAATAGTATATAGTAAGTCCTTAATTGGGGTTGGAATAGGAGGTTCATAAGCAGGATAGAGACTTTTTTAGGGGACTTATATCCTTGCTGAAGCAAATCAAAACTAGGGGTAGATATGAGACAGGCGATCCAGTCCAAATTGAGGGATCTATTTGTTCAGACAACTGAGATAGAGGCGGATGATCTGAAAGTGGCCATATTCATCAAGGGAGAAGGTGGTACCTAGAGGGAGGCCAAAGGAGACAGCTAAGGCTGTACAGCTGAGAACACACCAGGTCACAGGGGAACTTGTGCAGCCATGTTTAAGAAGCTAGGATTTCAATGAGACATCATAGGGAAGTCTTTTGGGCTTAAGCAGGGAATCAATAAATCTATTCACTTTAAATATTTTTTGTTTCTAACCATTTCTTCTTCCCAGTGTACAGCTTTCTTATTCCTCTCTCTCTATACACACACACACACACACACACATAATGTATAATGTATAATATAAATGTATTTGGTAGAGAATTGAATGGAAGAGGTATACAATGGGAAAAGGAAGACCATCCATAATTAGTAAAAAAAGAAATATTTCTGTGGGTTTTCTTTTTCTAACAAAAATAACACAACCTTGTTTTGTTAAAAATTTCTACGCCTGCTCAACCTATGATTCCTGAAGAAAGTTGAGCATCTGACCACTTTTTAAACCTCCAAGGGAACCATTGTCAAAAGAAACCAAAATAAGGAGAGCTTAAGTCCTCAATAAAGGGGTGCAGTGGTAAAGAAACAGGAAGTATCCCTCCTGTATTCCCCAATGAAACCTTCCGGCTCTGACTTGATTTGGAATCTCTCTGATCCTTCGTCCCCAGCACACACACGTATGTGTTTTTGGACGAAGCATCTGTAAAACATTTGGTCACTGAGAGATCCAAACACATTGAACCAAGTGATTGCCAAATGCTTGATTTTCACTCTCATATCCTATCAGAAGACCTTGTGATCATTCTACAATGATGAAGAGAAACAGAAAGATTTAGGACCAAAAACAAAGCTGTCCCTCAGTCCCTGAGCCGTGTCTTAGTCTATTTTTGAAATATGTTGGTAAAGAAATGGAAATAGATTCCTTTAAAAGGGCTACGATGATTTGTGGAAAAAATATCAGGAGGTGGGAATGGACATTCAAAATACCTCTGTTCAGTTTATATTTCATGCTGCTTTCAAAAGGATTTTTTAAAAAAAACTCCTTTAAAAGGGAATGGATGAGGCACACACGGTCAATAGTTATAGAATTTTGTTATCAATTTCAGTGTCTCAAGCTGTGTGGAAACTCATGGGCTGGAAGAGGAGGGGGTCAGGAGCCTCTTGCTGTGCTGCAGTCTCCCCACCTTGTTGGCCATCACCCCTGAGAGCAGTGAGGGACCCTCATCTGAGGGCAAAGATCCATGAAAATCAATTGTTATATTTAATACTTATTTAAAATGTGAAGAACGCCCCTGATTTTCTTTGAATGTTCTTTAAATTTTTGACTATAAAATGTGTTTCTCATATCTATGTATCCATATGTTTATCTGTTTGAAGAAGCTTTCAAAGTTTCCTGTTTAACAAGATTCTCACAACCTTCATCTGTCGACAAAGTTTGACAATATTCCATCTTAGATCTCCCATCGAAATTGTTCCGAGGTGTCTAACCTACTCTATTGTAACCACTCTCTAGGGTCTCACAGGTGTTCAAGTTCACCAGAACATACCTTAATTATGTTATAACTAAGTCTATCTGGCCCTTTTGCACCCTGTCTTTTAAACCAAGACACAACCCTACTGAGTGCATCAATGTAACTAATGGATTGACGTATGAACATAAAATTGCATTTTCTGGCCCAAGGAAAAAAGATGTGGCACTGCCTGTTTATCTTTTTTTTTTTTTTTTTTTTTTTTTTGTGGTACCAGGGATTGAACTCAGGGGTACTTGACCACTGAGCCACATTCCCAGCCCTATTTTGTGTTTTATGTAGAGACAGGGTCTCATTGAGTTGCTTACCACCTCGCCGTTGCTGAGGCTGGCTTTGAACTCGTGATCCTCCTGTCTCAGCCTCCCAAAGTGCTGGGATTACAGACTTGTGCCACCATGCCTGGCTTGCCTGTTTATCTTTGATAGTCTTATGCTCTTTACTCATGAACTATCTTGAAATCTAAGGCAATTCTATGCAGACTTAGGACCCCTTAGTAAAGCACTAATTTGTTTCTTCTCATTTAATTTTGCTCATGAGAATTCTGAGATCCTTAAGAAGGGAGTGGATTCATGTGTTACCACAGAGATACTGACCACCAAAGGTAGACTGTGACCAGGGGCTTCTTATGCCAAATTCTTTCATGTGTAAGTTCTTGGAGGTAGTAGAATCCTTGGGTTCAGTTAATTTTCAGGCTTCTCCCTCATTCAAATCAAGATGGGCATTTGACAGAGGATAACCATTTATTAATTAGTTGGCTATATTCAGCAAGCCAAAGCAGAATTGAGTGAACTATTAATGTTGGAGATTTAGATTTAAGTTAACAATAAAGGTATAGCGGTGGAATAAGGAGATCAAGACTAAAGTGAGAAAATGCGTTCATCATAAAAAATTACCTACCAATATGATGCATTACATTCCAAATCAACAGGTCCAGAGCTATTCTATTTCTCATTCTGAGCTATTTCTTTGTAACATGACTTAATTATACCATCTTAAGCAATGAGAATGCCAATAATGTTAGGCATACCCATATCCAAAAATAAATGCAAAACATTTTGAGTCAAGTACACATGCCTTTTGGATTACCCACAGTTTTTGGATTACACATTGTTTCTCCTCATTAACACTAATGATCAAGGACTAATGGGGGAATTAGCTGAAGGGGCAATATCACATGTCATAATAAATTCTTTCCACCTTTTGTAACAAAGACCACACTTGAATTTAACTCTTTGCAAAGTAGGAATAAAAGTCAACCACATTGCATCTTATCAAAAAAGAATGTAGACATGCATGTAGTCCAACTGCTTTAAAAAGTAGTCATACATAGATACAGAAAAAAATTTAATAGTAAAGCACAGTAATATAAATTAGTTTTGCCTTAAACACTTTTATCTAATCTTTTCAGGTGTCATAATTGCAAATATTTTGCAATCACCATGGAATTATTTGGAAGTAAGTTTAAGTTATTACTACTGGGGCCATGTGTTTCAGGTTTTCAAGGAGAGTTATGATTTCCAGGGCAGTTCTGATTCCAATATCCTCTCCTATTATTAGACCATGTGTTCCACAAATTTTAAAAAATTCTGATAAGAAACATTCACTAAGATCCCAGTTATTTTGATAACAGATCATTGTCTCCGTTCTCTAAGCTTGGAAGTCCACTCCAGCCAGATTTTATTCCACATCCCCGATGCTTCCCCTACAACAGAGAATGGGACCACCTGAATATTCCAATCCATCATGGAGGAAATATGAGGCATCTTTTCAAAGTATGGCAACCCCAGAGACTCAGAATTCTCCAGGATAGAACAAACAGACACAGACTGATTTGATGGACCTTGTCCAAAGGGAAGTTGTCAAGCTTTGGTCTTTCACTGACCCAAATCCCTGGGATGGTGCTAGAAGTTATTTGGATCCCCCAAGAGAAAGGTTATTAATGATTCCTTCCCTCTGCTTTCTAACTTAAATTTCATGAAAAGCCTGCTGATTCCAAACCCTATGGTTTGATGAATGTAGTACAGACAGAAAGCAGAAGAGAGGTCAGAGTTGGTTGCCATTGGGCTAAGGTCACCCTACTTTCTTACAAGCAAGTAAAAGGATGACTCAGAAAATATAAAACCATTATTCATACAGAATCAATATTAAACTAGCAAAACTTCTCTAGAAATAGAAGAACTTGTCCGTGGTAAATCTCACCTATCAGTTCATGTGACTTTATGTACTGTTCAGTCACACATGTCATGTCATAAGCGATATCAGTAGATGAGAAAAAATGAAAGTATCTGTCTTAAAACATGAGTTACTGTGTGTATGTTCTGTATGTGTGTGTGTCACTATCTTGAATCCATTTGGAATTGATGAATATGAATTGTCAGTAAGCAAATTAAATATATATGTATATATTTATAAATAAGTTGCATTTATTTTTAAGGTCTACCTGATAACAAATTGGAACTCAACAATGCCAATGTTCAAATGCTTATTTGATTGGTAGTATTTTTCAGTTATTTTAAATTTGCCTTGGATTTTGTGTATATCATATAGTGGCAATGCCATTGAATGGAGATCCTAGTAGGTGAATATTTATTTCCTTCATGAGTTAAACACCCTCAAAGGTGCTCAATAAAATTGGATTTTTAAGTACTCTTTAAAAACTCCCACAAGTGGTTTCATGATCAAAAAGCTTTAAAATCCCATAAACAGGATTTATCTTAGGCTTTGGGTATGCAGCTGGTTCCACAGCTGGGAAACTGGACGAAAGAACAGTCAGTCAATTCATTGGGCCATTTCCATGATTGCCAGTAATTGCTCCAGCTGTACCATTGTGCAGTGATCAATATTCATTGTAAAGATGGCAAAAATGGACATGGATGCCCTTTTGTCTTTTCATTCCACACATGTTGACCTGACATACAGAATAATTCATTCAAGAGGCAGCACCTAGCTTCTAATTCTTCCACAGCAGAACCACAGCATCAAATGACAATTTAAAACAAAGCAAAACAAAACCCTCTAGCGACTGGATGCATTAAATAATGCAAAAAAAATAAAGTTCGGGAGATGGATGATTGGATGGATGGACGGATGGAAGGATGGAGAAGATGGCCAAATGCCAGTGGTCTGACACCTGCAGCATTCAGATGCTCAAAGTTATATCCCAGCAGGATCAGTTGAGTCCTTGAACTCACCAGAAAAGAGGGAAGTTGGAATTGTAACAGGATAACTAAGAGAGTGAGTTGCAAGGGGTTGTCCAAGGAATCCCAGATACTGCAGAACAATGAGATGCCAATTTCCTCTTATCCTTGCGCTTCACACAGCTGCCTTCCTGAAAGACAGCTGCCTTCTTTATGTGTTTCTTTTGTCCACTTTGAACTAGTTACTCAGAGATGGCTTTCAAAGGTCTATGGGATCCCAGCTTTTAAGATGTGAAGCCTGCTGAGACCATTGCTAGACCACATGGAGATTTCAGATATTTATTTTTAAGTCAAAAAGGGAAAAGGGGCTCCTCCTTGGCACCCTGGCAATGGGCTTTGAAACCTGGGCACACCTTCCTTTTAAGAAACCTTCCTTTTAAGAAACCCAGTGGCTTCTTCCTGACACAATTCCTTATCTCATACTTAAGGACTTTTAGGTCTGTTGAATGAAAGATTAAATTTCTGACAGAAGATTTTTAAATGATAGAGGAATGGAAGAATTAATGGATAATATCAGACATAAATGTAATAAAGGAAATATCTCTTTATAAAGAGAAATAGAACTAAAACTCCTTTTTGAAATACAACATGCATTTTAGTTAAATATCATGAGTGTATTCTAGAATGCAATGCCAGGCTGGCCTCCTTTTCTCACATTCAGCTGCTGGTTATGGTCTTTCCTCTGAGCCAGGTCTCCCATCAGCATTAGATATAGGTTTCATCTTTCACCTAGACTTAGTGTATTTTCTAAAACAATCCCTTTAACACCCTAGGCATCATGCATTTTTCATTAATAACCAAGGGTAAGCCTGGCTTTCTCTTCATGCTAGGAGATGCTAGACCAGAAATTACTTACAAAGTGTGAGGATAGCAATTAATTTGGTGTCAAGAGCTCCTGAGACATGGCTTTTTACCACTTCTCTCTTGCATCATGGTGATTTTATTTTTTGCCATGGATTGGAGGTCATATAATAGCAGGTATTCACACTAAATTGCTCTCCAATTCCAGTTAACAAAGATGCACTTGATTCTAAGAGAAAAGTATAATATCAGTCATAATGATTACATAAAACTTTCTTACAACTTATTTCCACATTCATCATCTCATCTTTATTTTCATAATACCCAAGAGCCTACTCATCAGCTAGTACTTGTGATTCCTATTCTCAGAATTTTCAGGCTTTCAATGACAGGATAGCTCCTGGTTCCACCTGGCCCATTTTCTCAGGTTGGTTTTGCAAACAAGCTCATATTTGGCTCTAGATGTAAACCCAAAGAATTGGAAGAGAGCTTAAGCTTGGAGCCAGAGCCCAGCAGGGTCCTGGAGCCTTTGAGGGACCCTGGATTCTAATTTCAGCATCATCTCTTGGGAGATTCTAGCAGAAAGTAAATTCTTCTCTCCAGATTTTAGTTTTCTAGTCTCATCACAAAAGTGTCAGTGCTAGGGATCCCAAACTCCCATCTAGCTCTGTGATTCTTTGGAATCGACAGCAAAGCATAATTTTTCTAAGTACTAGATTTTCAAAGTATTTAAAAGACTGATCATATTTCACTTTTAAAATTAATACCAATGTTAGTGATGCCTGTTGTGACCATGTCCTTGGTTTGTTCTTCCAGGGCATGTTTCTTATAATCCAACAGGACAATAAGGGGAAAACCAGGGAATCTAAATAAGGTGTGCCAAAAAAGTTCTTTTGTCTGGAAAAATCTTATTAAAATTTATTCTTGTGTGTGTTCCTCTGTGGTACAGGAGTTGGTGTTTCCTGGAATATGTTGTTCTATTTTACACCTGGGTTTATTCTACATAACAGGCACAACATAATCATAATAAAAAGTTAGAGAAACTTTTGAGTTTGAGTGAATAGGAGCATACTGGAAATTGTAGAAATGTAATAAGAATTTAAAATTTTATGTTTCATATGATTGAAAGGTTCTGCTTTTTTTCTACCTAGATTTTCTAAAAATGACAGTGTTATAGTATTAAAAATTCATGTTTTCCTTCTCTAAAAAAATAATGGATATGGGAGTAGTAAATGTCCATATGTCAAATTTTGTATTGGATCTAGGCTTAATTTCCTATTAATAAAAACTATGTTCCTCCTTAATCCATAAACATATTAAATTGACTCCTGAGAAAGAGAAAAATAAAAGTAATTTGACATAAAAAAATTAATTGGAAATAAGGCATTGATATTTATTTCTATGTGAAACATATATAAAGAATTTCATACAGTATATCTCATTTATTTAGGTAACTGACATGTTCATCAATATTTCCATTTTATTTAGGGGGAAACTGAGGTTCAGAGGATTTAGATTACTTGACAAATTCACACTGTCACTGAGTGATGGGTCTTGGGATCAAATGTGTGTGGTGGATATGAAACTTGGTTTTCTTAATGATTACCTAATAATACCATCTTCTAAGAAACTGAACAGCATTCCCAATGCATGCATGTGTGTAACCCAGAAAATATGTCTACAGTAAAGTTATGTGTCTACATAAAAGTAAAGAAACAAGTGATGAAGAAATGGGTTGTCTGTATGCATACAGGTGATAATATTCCTTTTGAGTGTTCATGGCCCACAGCCATTCCAAAATGTCTGGACAAAGTTTTAAAAACATAATCTTAGCTGAGTGCAGTGGCGCACGCCTATAATCCCAGCACTTTGGGAGGCTGAGACAGGAGAATTGCGAGTTCAAAGCCAGCCTCAGCAACGGCGAGGTGCTAAGCAACTCAGTGAGACCCTGTCTCTACATAAAACACAAAATAGGGCTGGGGATGTGGCTCAGTGATCGAGTACTTCTCAGTTCAATCCCTGGTACCAAAAACAAACAAACAAAAAAACAAACAAACAAAACATAACCTTGCAGCTGCCAAGGAGTCATGCTAGGACCATTTCATTAACAAAAACATCTGATCAGCTTCCAATGTTAAGTTTCCTCCCTACTTGTTTTTAAATACTGTTTACTTTCTTTGCAATGTGAATGTAGAGGCAAAAAAACCATGTGTAGAATATTTAGAAAACATTTACCTTTTACAGAGACCAGTACGATGCCATAGAGAAGAATCTGCAGTGTGTCACTTTGAGAAAGTGGCAGGTGGAACTGATTTTATATGCAATCTGATGACTTCACTGAAGGAGGTGTTTCTTTCAAATGAAGACTATGAAGGCTACATAGAAGAGACATATTTCTCATGAAAATAATACTTTTGCACAAATAATGTCACCACACAAGTTGATTTCTTGAGTATCTGGAGCACAGCAATCAGATTGCCATTAAAAATGATTACACTGCCCCCAAAGTCCACCAGAATAGATTCCCCACACTGAGCAATTATGAGTCGTCCACTGTCCAGAGCATATCTATCTTTCTGTCTTGTGACACAGCTACCATTTCTTTTCTTTGAGAAGAAAGACTAGTTTCATTTGGAAGTTATTACCCTTCAGATGACCAAATCCTGCCCCAATATGCCTGATACTTGCTTTGCCTTTGAAGCATGATAGTTAAAGTTATTTCCCCATCTGCATGATTTCTTGAAAAACTTCTTAAACGCTGTCTAGTTATGACAGAGACCAAGACTCCACAATGTAAACGTGTCTCATTAATCAATTGTATTATTTAGGGGAGTAATGAACATTTTGCTATTTGACATCTGGCAGTGATTTACAGTAACAGGAATTTCTAGTTTACAAAAGTACACGTGTATGATTTGATTTCTTTTGGTGTATTTTTTTAAAAAAAGTTCCCCTGCTGCTTTTCTTGGCAAAAAAAAAAAAAATGTCGGAAAGGGGCGTGGGGGTGGGGGGAGAATGGGGGGCAATAGAGCTATCGGGATGGGGTAGACCTAAAACTACATGTAGATTTCTAAGGAACTAACTAGCTTAAAGCAAAATGTTGTGTGTGCTGTGTAATGTGTAAAATCTGGTGTTTATGTAGCTCTGGGGCTGGCTTGATACCAGTAACCAGTGAGTGATATCTAAACATAAAATAATTTCTACATAAACTGTGGGTTTGTAAAAATGTAAGCACTATATTTTTGTGTAGTCTGAAAGAAGGTATTCTTTGAAATAGATTATTAATGTAGGGCATGATTCCACCCCCTGTATTTTTGTGAGTTTTTCTTTTCTTTCTTTTTCTTTTCTTTCTTGGAAGACTGATTAGGCACTTGGGCCTTTACCAAAAAGTCAACATGTACTTATAAAAATCTTGATATGTGATACACTGACTAAAATGAAGTTTATAATTTACTTCAAGTTGACTTTGCTACTGTTCAAGGAAAGCTTTAAATGAATGTGCAGCCTCCAACTAAGGAATGTGCAGCCTCCAACTAAGCTATTAGCGTACAGGCAGATTTCTTGGTAGTATTACCTTACAAACAACACTGATACTATGTTCATGATTAAGTACAGAGGGAAAAAAATCACCCAGCTGGAGGCGGAAAGAAAAATGAGATTAGAAAAGATTTTCAAATCATGAGAATTAAGCATTAATGGGTGGCTGTTTAGATTTAAGAAACGCAATACTGTCTTCTACAGCAGGCTATGAAATTAGGTATTTATCCCTTTTAACAAATTCCACATGTAATGAATGAACATGTCAGTGTGCAGCTATGAGTCTTCTTGGAAGAGCTCTTTGGAGGGTCAGATGTACTTGTTAAAGTCACTTGTGACTGCTCAAAGTGGTCTTGATATCTAGACAAAAACCATTAAAAACGAGAAGGCAAAAGTGATGGGGTGATACTGGCAAAAAGAACTAGCACCCCACACATGACCCGGAATTGAGAATAAAGGACAAGTCCTGTGGTTCCTGCTCACTTCTTCCTAAAGGAAGTCAGATCTGGCAAGATATTTCCTGGGGGCTAGAGCTCTGCTAAAGCAGAAGCAAGTCCTCCTGCTGCAAATGACAAAACCCAGCTGAAAATGGCTTAGGAAAAGAAAAGTGATACATTGTCTCACCAAATGAAAATCCCAGGGGTCTAGCTGGCTTCAGATGCAATGGGATTTGGATTCCGATTCCGTGTATTTGCATCAGGAATCAGTTCCTTGCCATCATTTTTCTCTGCTTTCTACTGTGCTGGCTTCATCTTCAAGCCCCACAGAGTTATTCTCAACAGCTCCAGACTCACATCCAATAACCTGCCTGAGACCCAAGCTTGGGCTTTCGTCCTACACGCATGTGCTTGCATGAGCCCAAGTATCACACACACAAGAAGTCTAAGGTTACTACAGCTACAAGGTGCTTCTGTCACTAGCAGTTCTGGACCTAGCTCTGGCACAATGCAACCTATTCAGGCCCTAGGAAAATTCTTCTTTCTATCACCTCAAAACAATTAACGATTAACGGTGGCTTCCAATAGCAGCGAGGAATGTGGCTGGTCTGGCTGCTGACCCTGGAGGAGGCATTGATTTGGAGTACAGGGACATTTGGGCAGCAGAAGTCCTTAGAAAAATTCATTAACATGTCAAATCCTTTCAGAAAGTAGGAATGCAGTAGCTTCTCCATAATGAGCCTTAGATGGTACTGAGGCTCATTTTCTTGTTTCTCTTTATATTCCAATACATAGTGTTAGAAAAACACATGAACTAGCACAATACTTCAATAGTTGTATGTAGTGACTGAGAAATACCTTGCAATATTAAATGATTCAATTATTCTTAAATTTGTTCATACTTAGGTCAGATATAACATCAATGAAGGGTAATATGAATTCTTTACATTGCCAATAGGATGGACAACTGAATTCTAGAATAGTAAATAGTTTCACTTTTATCAGAATCCTTAATAAGATTTAATAGTTTCATAAACTTAAAGAGAACTTCATTTAAATGCTCCCATTTTAAAACTGCTTAAAAGTTCATTATAAAATTTTTTATTTCCTTTCATTTTGAGTAGATTTTGAATATAAAAATAATTTGGAAACCAAAATATAAGTATTTAATTCTAAAAATTTTATAATTTAATTTTGAATTTTGATTATAATATATTCAGATATTATACACTTCTACCATAGTTACATTTTATCCTTAATCTTTTAGATCATTGAGAATAAATTGAAACAAGGTTTTTATATTTTCTAGTTCTATAAAAACAGCAGCATTAAGCCCAGTTTTAAATTTTGCCAGTATGAAGGTGTATTGGTCAGGGTAGGTAGTCAGCTATGACATATTTTATTTAAGCATTTTTTATGCTGCGATATACCTGAAGGATACCTAACATGCACACCTGCACTCATACCCTTCACTCAGGCTGCAGTGACTGAGGAAGCTCTGTTCACGCATGCTCAGCACCAAGTCCAGCAGAACAGTAGACAGGAAGAAGGCGGCAAATTTCTGCTCCAACTGAAGTCATGGAACTGAGATTATTTACACTAACTGTCCTAAATTAGCCCAATCTCTGCTAATTCATTCCTATCAAAAATCTGATTAAAAGATGGTGAAATGAGATGGACAAAAATACCCTAGATTCACGTATGACTGCACATGTGGTGTGACTCTACATCATGTACAACCAGAGAAATGAAAAGTTGTGCTCCATTTGTGTACAATGAATCAAAATGCTTCTGCTGTCATGTAAACCTAATTAGAATAAATAAATTTTTTAAAACCCGATTAATACCGCAGTAAGTGAACGAGTAAATGAATCAGTAGTTTTAGAGATCCTTAATTTTTATAGAACAAGGCAGAAATGAAAAGTTCTGCTTCAAATCAATGATATAAATGTTAAACATTGCTTTCAGGCACCACTTGTAGAGATTTATTTTCAGCTAAAGTGTTGGCTTGTCCCAGTCCCGGTGGCACATTCCTGTAGTCTCAGCATCTTAGGAGGCTGAGGCAGGAGGATCACGAGTTCAAAGTCAGCCTTGGTGAAAACGGGGTGCTAAGCAACTCAGTGAGACCCTGCCTCTAAATAAAATACAAACTAGGGCTTGGGATGTGGCTCAGTGGTCGACTGCCCCTGAGTTCAATCCCCAGCAGTATCCATGCAAAAATAATTAATTAATTAAATAAATAAAATGTTGGTTTGTCATAGAATGGTGAAAATAAAGATTCAAACAAAAGCTAGATTGGATTCCTGCATCCTACTAGTTTCACTCATACCTCAGGGCCCCAAAGACTGCCTACTTATGTGTCAGTACAGAACAAAGAGCTAGATGTTTATTTTACTGCACATGAAATCAGATTAACGCTAAGCATAAAAATGCATAATCATCATTTAGAAATATAGTCCAGCAAGATATCTGATCTTAAATAGTATGTAATTAAAACAATCCCAAAGTGCTCCAAATCAAGTAGAAACCTACTAATAATTATAATACCATATTACATTTGAAAAGTTTTATATATTTATATAAATGGTCTTACATCCATTATCTGATTTGATGACTAATTTAGACAATTTAGTCAACCAAACCAGCTTGTCTGCCTTTTCAATTAAAGGATCATGTTATCGAAAGTAAGATGGAGGGACATTTCATTAGATCACTCTACGGTTTGGTAGTATTTAGCATTGTGAATTTTTGTAAATGCTTTGACTCACATGGATATAATCCATATGGATGTACAGCAGGAACTGAAAAGTTTTGGCAACGATGTTATGCTATTTATCTCAAATGTAAACCACCAGTCATACCCTTCTATAATCAAGAGACAGGTAATAGTACCTAAGCAGATAAGCTAAGCTAGAAACAAAGAAATAATAATATCATCAAACTAAATAAAGACTTCATAATCTCATATTCCAAGGAGGAATAATTTTCATTTCCATTTTATGAAATTGTTCAAAAATTGATCAAGATAAAAACAAAATTGAACATGGTCCTTGTGCCAAAATCTTTTTTTTTTTTTTTTTTTTTTTTTGTTCTGCTTCTTCAGCCATATCTAGAGTCCCTGAAGTCTAACTAAATGGAAGGTACAAAAAGCTTTGAAAGGAGAACTTATTAGAAGTTGCCAGTTCTCCACATCAGAAGGGTCTTGGCATCACTGTGGCTAGTGTCAGTCTTCAAGTAGGAGAGTAGCCAGGTCAAGTTCTTTAGATCTCAAATCCCTAAGGGGCTCTCAATTTTCAGAGTTGGGTATAAATATTCAATATGATTGGGCCATGTGGACAAGCGTCTAAATTTGGAGAAGGTAGCTTCCTTCCAGGGCCTTGGATTCATTCTCTCACTTCCTTATCCCGCCAAGAAGTGTCTATCCAACATCCTTCCCTTTAGTTAAGACCCATTCCTAAGGTGAGGTCAACTGGGAGCTCCTCTGTCCTGTAGGTATCTTAGCTACCTACATCTGAATCCAGCCTAGGAAGAAAGCTAGGAGTTAGGCTGAAGCCATTTGCGTAACATTGCACTGAAGATGAAATTTGCTTGTTGGGTTTTAGTCCACACCAGCCTCACAGAGGCTCTTCCCAACTTGCTTTCCACCTCTGCTTTAAGTATCCCCAAAAGAGGGTTTGGGGGATGCCCTCAGAGCTCACAGTGAAGATGTTACTGACAACCATTTTCTCCAGAGTGGTTGGCCAACCATGAATGTGTTTTTATACATCACTGGAGAAATTAAAAACAACAAAAACATGACCTTAGGCTTCAAGTGTTTTACTCTGTAAAATAAAAAAACAAACAACTAAAATTTAAAACTAAATTTTAAAAATACTAATTTAATATGCTGAAAACTCAAGATATACTTTTCAGCCACATCATTTGCTTTTTTAAAATTAATTTTCTTGGTTTATTATACTTCCTATTAGGTAAGAAAATAAAGTTCTTCCCTTAATTTCTTGGCATAATTGTTATAAAGTTGCCAGAATGATCGCCTGATCTGCATAAGTCACTCTGGTGAGTCCAGGACAGAAGCTTGTCTCTGGATTCTGTGATGGAAAGTGCTAAACGGGATTGATATCAAACCACAAAAAATGCATAGTAAGAAGACATGAGGACAAGCAGAAGGAATTCACACTGAGGACTTGGTTTCTCATTCTCAGTTCTTGGCTATTTTTACACAGCTATCACCAGCCTGTATACCTTGAGGAGACCAGAGCTTCGGAAAAGCTCCATGGGAAGACGAAAGGGGGTCTCAAGTTCCCACATCTTCACTTCTGAAGGCTCTTCATTTGCTATTGTGATACAGGGTTCCCCGAAGCACTTCAAAGACACTTCTTGTATTTGTGAAGATGACCCTTTCCATCAAGAAAATGTGGAAGCAAGAATCCCCCGTTAATAAATGCAGTTGATTTCACAGTGCAAGGTGATATTGCAGAGCCTCAACTCACCAGTAGCTCTCTAGCTCCGTATCAAAGAAGCCTCCAGCACTTTGCCTGCCTGCGACAACTTTTCTATACATGCTTGCCTGTGTCAATATTGTCTCAGAAGAGGAGACACATCATGACTTGTCACCAGTTCCAGGTAATTGGGTGGGTACTGATTCCCAGGAAGTGGGTGGAATGGGGAAAAAGGGAGCAGATTGGTTTACACAAATTTCTTATTTGTGTGATAGTGTGAGTTTTGTCTTTGAGATCTCAATCTTTCTTTAGTTTGTACCATTTTCTTGTCCTCTACCTCTACTTCTATCTTATAACACAAACACACACACACACACACACACACACATGCAGGTAAACAGCCCTACCACCCTTCCTGCCACCAAAAAAAACAAAAACACAACTTTTGTGTGTGTGTTAGTCAGTTTTCCATCACTGTGAGAAAATATGTGATAGAGTTAACTTAAGAAATTTTGGAGACTTGAGTCCATGGCTTCTGGGTCCTGCTAACTTTTCTTCTGTGGTGAGGCAGTACATTGTGCAGGAGTGCCTGGTAGAGGAAGTTGTTCTGATGTTGACGGGAAGCAAAGAGAGAAAAATAGGAGGGTCCAGGGTCTCATAATAGCCTTCACGGGCATGTTTCCAAGCACCTAACTTCCTCTATTAAGCCCTATATTCTACTGGGGGGTAATTCTTCAAACAACAGCCTTTGTGGAACATTCTAGATCCAATCATAGCACAAGCTAAACTCTGTGTTCATTTCAGTTATCATCTTTAATTGTCCTTGGGCCAAAACATGTCTCCAGACCCCCTTGGTCCCCTGGAAAATTCATAAAAGTATCCGTCTCCCTAGGTGTCTCTTGGGATTGTACAACATCACCTTTGCACACTGTCAGGTATTCCCAGGGACCCCACGCATGCTAGAATTAAACAGCAAGTTTAGATCAACCTTCGATTTTCAATAAGATTTACAGTTTTCTAAGAAACAAAAGGCCCTTTCTTCGATATCAGTAGACACATACTAGGGAATTGTTTTCTCTGAAGTGTGAACCTTTGACCTACTGAGGCAAGATATAAGAAAACAGATGAAGAAAGAAAAGTTAACATGACCTCTCCAGACCTGGAGGATGTCCCCAGAGTGAGAAGTCCCTTTTGAGGAGCCTAACATTTGTGTGTACAGCCTGTGGGTGAGGACACAGAGAAAGGAGTGGGAGAGGGGAGCTGTTGGCTGCTGCTCAGAACTGGAGCCTGCCATTGGCTCTGACTTCGCCCTGATGCTTTGGGTTCATGTATGTACCCAGTGCATCCCAGCTCCCATCAGCTGCAGATCAATTTCTAAATTGTTCTGGGAAAGCCACATAATGAAAACTTGTCAGTGAAGAAAAATGACTAGCATCAGTTCCAGCCCTGACTTGTGACCGCTTTCTAGCAGGGATTTAATGCTCCTAGGGTCCTCCTTAGTGGAATATTATGTACACCACCTTCCTAATGCACGTGGTGGGGTGAATTCACTTTCTGAAGCTGCAGGAGAGCCTATAATTTAGAGGCTCGGGGCCATAACCACTGCAAATGAAAAGATTAGGGTCAAAAATAGAATGGTCCAAAAATACCATTGGAAGCATTTGTACCTAGTATCAAGGATTTGCCAAAGGAAAGGATAGCCCGTATGCCTTCAATGCCTTCTAAAAACATTCAGTTCAGTAGTATGGTTTTCAATGTGTCCATAGATACATAAAGCCCAACACTATGACTATAATTAAATCACTTTAAAACTTCAGTCTGAAACACAATGAACATTTTCTTCAAATCATTTGGTCCTGTAGAAAGGATAAGTAGTAGCTATTTGGAAATTCTGTGTTAGAGATAGTTAGTGACTTCTGTGGGTAGGTAGGTAAATGATTTCAAGGTACAGTTCAATTGTATGCAAATGAAGCTATTTCCATCTCTACCTGAATAGATGACTAGAGAATTGGGAGGGAGATACTGACTACACCTTCTCTCTTTATTACCAAGATGCACCATGAAAAGCAAACTGGTTCTGTGGAGGTTGTCCTGATGTTGGTCAGGAGCAGGAGTTGGAAGATCCAAGCCCTGGGAAGAGACTTGAAAAGAAACGGTAGATCCAGGACTGTTTACTAAGGAAAAAGAAAGATCAAAAGGCTTTAAGTGATCCTAAACTGAGGACAAGATTCTTTCCATAGATATGGAGGTTCTGGTTCCCTAATTTTCTTAGACCTAGTATTGATTGCATCATAGTTCATTTCATTAAGACTACTTAGGGCTGGGCACACACCTGTAATTCCAATGGCTCAAGAGGCTGAGGCAAGAGGTTGTAGAGTTCAAAGTCAGCCTCAGCAAAAGTGAGGTGCTGAGGAACTCAGTGAGACCCTGTCTCTAAATAAAATATAAACTAGGACTGGGATGTGACTCAGTGGTTGAGTGTCCCTGAGTTCAATCCTCAGTAGCCCTCTCCCCCAAAAAAATACTATTTAGGGAGCTGATCCCAAACTGTTAATCATAGTAGTCTCCTATCTCCAGATATTCCAGATGTCCTTATTGCTCCC
This sequence comes from Geosciurus inauris, assembly GCA_004024805.1. NCBI lineage: Eukaryota > Metazoa > Chordata > Mammalia > Rodentia > Sciuridae > Geosciurus > Geosciurus inauris. Next base: position 435,986 of record PVHX01000016.1, read on the forward strand.
CTAGCATCTTTTCATATTGAAATAAATAAGTCATTTTTTATTTTGAATTTGAGGTACTGGGGATTGAACCCAGGGCTTTGCTTGTGCAAGACAAGCACTCTACCACTGACCTACATGTACAGCCCAATGAGTTAGACCAAACCTTTCTTTTATTTCTTTCCAACACTCCTGGAGATTGAACCCAGGGCCTCACACATGGTAAGCAAGCTTGGTCACTGAATTACCTCCTCAGTCCTTTTTATTTTGAGACAGAATCTCTCTAAATTGCCCAGGCTTGCCTCAAACTTGTGATCCTGTAGTTGGGGTTACAGGCCTGTGCCAGACCTTTTCTATTGCTTGACACCATCCAGACTCTTTACCTAGGCCTATGGTGCCTGATCTGCCCCCTGCCCCCTTTTCCAAGAGTCTCTCTTAACCCTTCTCCTAGGGTCCCCAGTCCAGCCATTTAGGCCCCTATAAGGTTCTTAAGAGATGTCAAGCTATTTTGCACTTTCTATTCCCTCTGTCTGAAATGCTGTTCCTTGATGATTTTCATATAGTTCACTCATTTCATTGATGTCTTGACCCAGTTGTGACTTTCTCAGGAAAGCTTTACTTTATTTCTCATAGGAGGAGCTTTCCTACCAACCTACTTCACTTTCTTGTCTTTCTTTTTTTTTTTCCTTTATAGTAATGACCACTAGTGGACATTAAAAAATAGATGTACGTGGTCGTTCAGTATGATCTTTATTCTCTACTAGAATGTCAAATTCTGGAAGGAAGAAATTTTTCTTATTTTTATTTACTGCTGTGTTCTTACCACCTAAAATAGTAAGAAATCAATAAATGTTTATTGAGAGGGTTTTCAGGATGGCAGAATAGAGAAAGTCAATTTCCTGGCTACTCCATGGCATAAAATCAAGAAAGCAGATAGACCACTTCTCTGCCAAGTGGGTGAACAAAACAACAAAGGGTGGGGGGAGGGGAAGGGACATTCCTGGAATTTAATATTGGGCATTCAAAGCAGATCAGGGACTCAGGAAGTTGGATATAATAAAATAAGGAAGTTATCCCTGGTGCTACAGCCACTGCCATGTCAGGAGGCACCAGCCAGAGAAGTCTCTCCATGAGCAAAGTGGAAGGATAAAGGAATTAAAGGAATCCACATTTTTAGGAGGCCTAAGGCATGTCTGGGTACCTAGAGGTTAGAGATCAAAGACACTGCCTGGCTAAACTGAAAGGTGCACTGCACAATATCTTTGTGTGGGAAAGAAGCCTCCATCTCTCCCTGCTGCTTGTGCAGGGCAGAGGAAGGAACCATTTTGCAGCTGTGGCACAGAATCCAGCAACTGAAGGAGCCAATTCCTAGCAAACTTGAGTTTGGCTTGAAATACAGGACTGGCAAACCCATATTACACAACATAGATTGTGCCTAAGAGACAAGGAGAAAATCAAATATGGAGAGAGGTTTACACAGGGGACAACTGGTCATGGAAACCCACCTTCTCTCCTTTCCCACCTCTAATCTGGCTGCTGAAAGGACCAGCTGGGAGAGATGCACCTGGCTGGGAATTCAAAAGGATGGGGGTGGGAGAGATTATGTTTGGAGACTGAACCTGAGACCAGGAAATGTGGGAGAGACCAGGTGAAGGAGGTGACTGAGAATTGGCTTCTCTACTGTATGATTGGAACTCAGAGGAGATCCTTGGGGTACAGTCTTGCAGCCTGGACCAGCACTTGCTGGGTCCTGGAGGTGAGCTAATGTAAAATCTCCAGAACATTTGGCATTCAGTTAATAACCTGCAGCTTATCTAAGCCTAAACCTTGCCTCCAGGAGTTCTGCCTATGGGATTAACTCTCTCATTCTAGCAACCCCCCGCCCCCACAAGGGTGGAGCAAGCATCACACCTCAGATGATTCTGAACAGCTGCAGGAACAAGGTGTGCCAACTACCTCAGGTTTCTCTGCAAGGTTCAGCTGAGAGCAATTCTGTATTCATCAGGACATCAGGAGTCTCCTCTGGCCCCGCCTGTGAAAGACTTCAGAGACTCTTCTCCCTGGAACACTTCCCCCTGCCCTGCTCCTCTGTCTTCCCATTCTTCTGAGATGTTTCTTAATAAATTTGTTTCAGAACAAAAAATTAAATAAATAATAAATAAATAAATGTGTTGAAATGCAGAAGGATCCATGAAGATGCCAGCGCCTGTGCCGGACCAAAGTGAAACCGAGTCGGCGAGGGAGCCGCGGATGAAAAAACACACACACACAACAACGATTCCAACAATTCCCTACTGTGGGTAGTGCCCATCTTTACCTGCACTCTTAACAATGAAGTTTGGAAGAAAGAACTCTGAAAGAAATTGGTTTAAATGAACACATTCCACTTAAACTAGTACCTCTTAAATTCATCAGATCATAAAAATCATTTTGGTTGCTTAAAAACATAAAAATGACAGAGTCTTGGGAGCTGTCTCAGTCATAGTAATTTCAGGACTTCAGAGGAAGTACCCTATCTTAGTCTGCTCAGATACCAATAATAAAATACTATAGCCTAGGAGGCTTAAACAACTGAAATTTATTTTTTCACAGCTCTGAAGACTGGAAGCTCCAGATCAAAGTGCCAGTAGAATTGTTTCTGATAAGAGCTTAGCTCCTGGCTGGCCAACAACCATCTGCTAGCTGGGTCCTCAGATGGCCTCTTCTTTGCGAGAGCATGGAGGGAAAAGGACACCAGCTTCTAGGATTAGGGTCCCACTCTTATGCCCTCATTTAACTTTAATTACCTCCCAAGATCCCATTTCCAAATACAATCACACTGTCCAGTGAGATTTTAGCATGTGCATTTTAGAAAAATGTAATTTAGTCTGTCACATCCAGAAACTATTCATAAAAACACTCAAGGTGTTCCTAGGTCATTCTTGTGGTGGGAAAATCTGACAATACTATAGAGCTATAGTAAGAAAAACAGCATGGTACTGGACAAAATAAAACAAACAAACAAAAAACAGACATATATACCAGTGGAATAGAAAACAAGGCACAGAGGCAAATCCAACCTAAATATAGCATCTAATTATTGACAAAGATGTCAAAAATAAACACTGGAGAAAAGATAGTTTTTTGGGGTTTTCTTTTTTGGATATGGTGCTGGCAAAACTGGATATGCATACACAGAATAATGAAACTAAATACCTACCTTTTATCCTGCATAAAAATCAACTCAAAGTGGATCAAACCGAAATCTAAGGCTTTAAGGGTTTCGAAAGAAGAATGATAAAGATGTGAAAGAAAATAACCAAAACTCTAGAAAAGAATTTTTTTTTAATTTACAGATTTATTTAGGAAGTAAAGATTGTTTTTCAGTCTTCCTGAGATGTGGCTAAATCATCTGCTTATTGAATTTGAAAACAGGGATGCTAGGTGAGGAGGGGGTGAAAGGACTGGTTTTAGTGCTTTCCTCCCTGGCTGTCTGCAACCCTGTCCTGTGGCATCTCCCACTGTTGACTCTGTGGCAGAGCTCCAAGTGGCTAGGGAATTCAGATACTCAGGAGGCTGGTCAGTCTAGACAGCTTACTTGATTCACATATTCAATTTAGAGCTCATCTTCTTTCAGACTGTGGACTTGGAGAGGGAAAGGCTTGTGTTTTGCCATTCTACGACTTTTTCTCCTCTTATTTCTCAGTTCCTTAGGATAAGAAAGGGGGCTAGAGAGACTTGAAAGGACAGGATCATCTTTCAGTAAGTGGATGTTGTGGTCTCAGGTGGCTATCAGTGCCCCTCTGTGTGGCGATAGTCCAAACTTCTTTTGAGAACACAAGTGAATGGTCTGAGAGGCACTGTTGGAGAGATCCCTCTGCTTCACAGCTCTCTAGTGGGAGATAGTTTTCCATGTAGATCTTTCTTGAAATCCCCTTAGTTTACTCCCTCATAGGTGTACACTAAGCCTGTCCATCTTTACACTATCTTGGCAACCGATGGAAAACCCAGGTAAAGCGGGGTAAATCGTGGGAGTTCAGGATATTGACTGCTGAATTTTCTCTTCTTCCCTCTCTCCCCTCCTCTCTCTTCCCTTTCTTTCTCCTTCCTTTCCTCATCCTCTTCTCCCTCTTCTTCCTCCTCCTCTGCCTCCTCTTGTTTCTTCCATTTCCTTTTCCACCAGCTCAAATAGGTAAAAAGGTAAATCAGCCAGTCTGCTGCCATGTTGATGTTGTTTGAGGAAACGAGGTGATAATCTTTCTCAAATGCAGGTGTTCCTCACCCCCATAACTGATCTTCCCAAGGGACTCCTCTTTTGTTCCCCTCTCAGGCCAGCCACCTATTATTCTGTCTTAGAATTCCTTGTCTCCCCTGCAGGCTGGATCCTGTACGGTTAGCAGGGAGGTAGGTGAATGCACTGACCAGCCACATCTTCTCTACTCCAAAAAGGCTTGTGGAGGTTCTGGGTGTATTTTTACTTTAAACCTTTAGCTGCATTATGGAACAATGGAAAAGTCCCATTCATATCCACTGTCAAACTAATGAGATTTTGCAAGTTTCTGTCAAAGCTGACTCTGTGCCCTTGGGCATCGAGGTGCTTCTGGAAGCTTTTGATGACTGGAAGCAACTCTCTTTATACAGTAAATAAAACCCTTTGACAGATGAATTTTAAAATCCATTCTCTCCCCTCAGCTTTAAAACTTTTTGCCCACTAACTTCCTCTCCCATAAAATATAAATACCACAGATATACTGTATGACTGACTCTTTATATAATATCTGATATCTTTTCCAGCCTTCTCCCAAGAACCAATTTTTTCACCCCCTTGGGGGTAATATTGCCTCACTGAGAATGCATGGGGTAAGGTAATGACATTTTATAGGTCTCAGACCAGTCTTGAGCAAAATATTGCTGTAGAAAGCTCTGTTACCCTAAATTTTATCCAAGGTACTTGTTCAAATGATTGGAATAAACACTTTGTGTCCTTTCTGGGTAACCCCATAGATTGCACAGTAGGGTTCTTGGGTTGGGGAGAAATGATTAGCAAACCTGATCCTCAAACACAGAAATGTCTTCCGTTACCTGGACGAGCTCTTTAACATTTTCCTCCTCAACTTCCATGTTGAGCATATCAGAAAATTTCCAATAACTTTAAGTTTGTACCTGCAGCAGGTGCCTCTTTATAGACACCAGACTTAACAGTCAAATTTAACCTTTGAGGACCATGCCAGCTCTCCCTTTCTTTTGACAGGTAAGTGCTACCCTTTGTCAAGGTCGGGTTCTCCTTTTGAGTCTGTTCTGTCAGAGAGGGACATCGTGTGTGATTTTCTGCTTTCACCTTAACTGTAAAGGCGAGCTTCACATTTCAATTAAAAGTAATAGTCTATAAACCTCCACATAAAATGTACAATTTTCATTCCTAATATATAGTCTTATTCTTTCTCATTAGAGAGCCATATTGAACAATTGGGGCTTTGCTTGTACACGTTAATGTAAGTGCCATGCTTGGGATAAAAAAGCTATAAAATGGGAATGAAAACAAAGGGCTCGAGAAATTTATGTAAAGATTCAGTTTTCATGTAATTCCCCTGAAATAATGTTATACACAGTGCCTTTTAAATGTCTTCCATGACTATGGAGGGGAAAATTGGGAAATAATAGACCATTCCTTTATTCACACCCTCTCCTTACCTCCCCTCATCCGCCACCACCCAACCTAATCCACTAAAAATTCAATGGTAACACTAATTACAAAAGTAGAGATTAGAAATTGGAATTGTATAGAACAGTTATATTTTATATAAAAAGAATTCCACTGCAATAAAATACGAAGAGCTGACTAAGAGATAATAATAGAAAATTAAGAGTGAAGGAGAAAATGCCAGGAAATAATGCTCACATTATTATAATATATGGCATTTGGCTACAACTAGTAGAAAACCCTGACAGTTTAATAAAAGCATAACCCCAAAGATGAAGTCTGGTTCAATATCACTGTCATGGGCTCGAGTTCCTTCTGTCTCTCTGTGATGCCGTTTATCTATTTATTTGCAGGCACTTCTTCCCTCCTGGTGACAAGATAGCTGCAGAAGTTCCTGGTGTTTTTTCCAGGTATGAGAAGGGCAAAGTCATATTCTTTCTCACATTTCTTTTCTATAGACAGACAAGGCTTTCCAAGGTGGTTCCTAACTGATTTCCATGTATATCTTTCTGGTGAATATGGTATCTTATGTCTAAGCCAATACCACGATTAGCCAAAGGGTGTAGGAACATCAGGAGTGGGTTATAAAAGTCCCCTTGGGGCTGAAGATGGGGCCAACTTCCTGATGAAACAAATGCCTGAGCAGAGGAGGATAGAAGCTAAGTAACTCTGGACCTCTACCAACAAGAGGGGGTGTGATGGGTCCAGTAATTGAATTGGCATTTACCAGTGTCTTTTCCATGTTGCTAAATACATTTAATGAAAATATGTTTCACTTCCCTTTAGAAGGATTTTTGAAGGATAAAATATCCAACTATGGAGCTATTTTGTCCATTTTTATTTACATTATTAATACTCTCAAAATACACCCGAAATTCGCCTACTAGTGAAGTTCAACATCCAATGTCAGTGTGTTGGTGAATGTGAAGGGAAGAGTTTGAATTTAAAATCCCACTGTGGTTTTTCCCCAACCTCAAGCAAACCTCCTTGAACCCTCTATGGTGGATCTCTTCCTCAGTCCCTCTTCCACCCCTATAATCTAGAAATTCTTCGAGCATCTAGTTTTTATTTTTTAAAAAAATTTATTTATTCTACTTAAGTATATATGATAACAGAATGCATTTTCATTCATTGTACACAGATGGAACAAACTTTTCATTTGTATGGTTATATGTGATGTAGAATCACATTATATATACAGTCATATATGAAGCTAGGGCTATAATGTCCATCTCATTCCACCATCTTTATTGCCTCCATGCCTCCTCGTTCCTTCCTCCCCTTTGACCAAAGTTCCTCCATTCTTCCCATGTCCTCTCCCCCATTATGGATCAGCATCCACTTATCAGAGAGAACATTGAGCATTTGTTTTTTGGGGATCAGCTTATTTTGCTTAGCATGATAGTCTCCAACTCCATCCATTTACCTGCAAATGCCATAACTTTTTCTCTTTTATTGTTCAGTAATATTCCACTATGTATACATACCATAGTTTCTTTATCCATTCATCTATTGAAGGGCATCTATGTTGGTTCCACAGTTTAGCTATTGTGAATTGTGCTGCTATAAACATTGAAGTGGTTACGTCACTGTAGTATGCTGTTTTTAAGTCCTTTGGGTATAGACAGAAGAGTGGGATAGCTGGGTCAAATGGTGGTTCCATTTCAAGTTTTCTAAGGGATCTCCATACTGCTTTCCAGATTGGTTGCACCAGTTTGCAGTCCCACCAGCAATGTATGAGTGGGCCTTTTCCCCCACATCCTTGCCAAAATTTATTGTTGTTTGTATTCTTGATAATTGCCATTCTGACTGGCATGAGATGAAACCTTAGTTTTGATTTGCATTTTTCTAGTGGCCAGAGATGTTGAACATTTTTTCATATGTTTGTTGATCAATTGCATATCTACTTCTGAGAAGTGTCTGTTCAGCTCCTTAGCCCACTTATTTATTGGGTTGTTATGTTATTTTGGTGTTAAGTTTTTTGAGTTCTTTATATATCCTGGAGATTAGTGCTCTATTAGATGTGCATGTGGCAAAAATGTGTCCCCAGAATGTAGGCTCTCTGTTCACTTCACTGATTGTTTCTTTTGCTGAGAAGAAGCTTTTTAGTTTGAATCCATCCCATTTATTGATTCGTGATTTTACTTCTAGCACTATAGAAGTCTTTTTAAGGAAGTAAGGTCCTAATCCGACATGATGAAATTTGGGGCCTACATTTTCTTCTATTAGGCACAGAGTCTCTATTTTAATTCCTAGGTCCTTGATCCACTTTGAGTTAAGTTTTACACATGGTGAGATGTAGGGTTTTAGTTTCATTTTGCTGTATAAGGATTTCCAGTTTTCCCAGCACCATTTGTTGAAGGGCTACCTTTTCTCCAATGTACATGTTTGACACCTTTGTCTAGTACAATGTAACTGTATTTAAGTGGGTTTGTTTCTGTGTCTTCTATTCTGTACTATTGGTCTACATGTCTATTTTGGTGCCAGTATCATGTCATTTTTGTTACTATAGCTTTGTAGCATAGTTTAAGGTTTGATATTGTGATGCCTCCTGCTTCACTCTTCTTACTAAGGATTGCTTTGGCTATTCTGGGTCTCTCATTCTTCCAAATGAATTTCATGATTGCCTTTTTTATTTCTATAAGAAATGACATTGGGATTTTAATTGGAATTGCATTGAATCTATATAGGGCTTTGGGTAGTTCGGCCATTTTGATAATATTGATTCTGCCTATCCAAGAGCATTAGAGATTTTTCCATCTACTAAGGACTTGTTCAATTTCTTCTTTAGTTTCCTGTAGTTTTCATTGTAGAGGTCCTTCACCTCTCTTGTTAGATTGATTCCCATGTATTTTATTTTTTTTGAGGCTATTGTGAATGGAGTAGTTTTCCTAATTTCTATTTCTGAGGATTCATCACTGATGTATAGAAATGCAATTGATTTATGGGTGTTGATTTTATATCCTGTTACTTTGCTGAATTCATTTATTAATTCTAGAAGTTTCCTGGTGGAATTCTTTGGATACTCTAAGTATCGAATCATGTCTTCAGCAAATAATGATAGTTTGAGTTCTTCTTTTCCTATTCATATCTCTTTAATTTCTTTCATCTTTCTAATTACTCTAGCTAATGTTTCAAGGACTATGTAGAATAGCAGTGGTGAAAGAGAGCATCTCTGCTTTGTTCCCATTTTTAGAGGGAATGCTTCCAATTTTTCTCCTTTTAGGATGATGTTGGCCTTGGGTTTAGCATAGATAGCTTGTACTAGCATAGATAGTACAAAGTTAAGGTATGTTCCTACTATCCCTAGTTTTTCTAGTGTTTTTAACATAAAAGGGTGCTATATTTTGTCAAATGCTTTCTCTGCATCACTTGATATAATCATATGATTCTTATCTTTAAGTCTATTGATGTGATGGATTATGTTAATTGATTTCCATATGTTGAACCAAACTTGCATCCCTGGAATGAACCCCACTTTATCATGGTGCACTATTTTTTAATGTTTTTGTATGAGAATTGCCAAAATTTTATTGAGAATTTTTGTGTTCATCAGGGATATTGATCTGAAATTTTCTTTCTTTGATGTGTCTCTCTCTGGTTTTGGTATCAGGGTGATACTCACCTCATAGAATGAATTTGGAAGGGTACCATTTTTTTTTATTTCATGAAATAGTTTGAGAAGTATTGGTACTAATTCATCTTTGAAGGTCTTGTAGAACTTGGCTGAGAATCCATCTGGTCCTGGGCTTTTCTTGGTTGGTAGGCTTTTGATGGTGTCTTCTATTTCCTTGCTTGAAATTGATCTGTTTAAGTTGTGTGTGACCTCCTGATTCAGTTTGAATACGTCATATGTCTCTAGAAATTTGTCAGTGTCTTCAGAGTTTTCCATTTTACTGGAGTATAAATTTTCAAAATAGTTTCTAATTATCCTCTGTATTTCAATAGTGTGTGTCATGATATTTTCTTTTTCATCATGACTTTTAGTAATTGGGTTTTCTCTCTCCTTCTTTTTGTTAGGGTGGCTAAGGGTTTGTCAGTTCTATTTGTTTATTCAAAGAACCAGCTTTTTGTTCTGTCACTTTTTTGAATTGTTTCTTTTGTTTCAATTTCATTGATTTCAGCCCTGATTTTAATTATTTCCAGTCTTCTACTTCTTTTGGTGTTGGTTTGTTCTTCTATTTCTAGGGCTTTGAGATGTAGTGTCAAATTATTTATTTGTTGACTTTTTCTTCTTTTAATGAATGAGCTTAATGCAGTGAACTTTCCTCTTAGCACTGCCTTCATGGTGTCCCAGAGATTTTAATATGTTGTATCAGAGTTTTCATTTACCTCTAAGAATTTTTTTTATCTTTTCTCTGATGTCTTCTGGTGTCCATGCATTATTAAATAGCATGTTATTTAGTTTCCAGTTGTTGAAGTAGTTTTTATTTTTTTAATCTGTCATTAATTTCTAATTTTATTCCATTATTGTCAGATAGGATGCAGGGTAGATCTCTATATTTTTGTATTTGCTAAGACTTGCTTTGTGACATAACATATGATCTATTATGGAGAAGGATCCATGTGCTACTGAGAAAAAGTATATATACTCATTGATGGATGGAATACTCTATATATGTCTGTTAAGTCTAAATTATTATTTTATTGAGTTCTATGCTTTCTTTGTCTAGTTTTTGTTTGAAAGATCTATCTAGTGGTGAGAGAGCTATGTTAAAGTCACCAAGTATTATTGTGTTATGGTCTATTTGATTCTTGTAGTTGAGAAGGGTTTGTTTGATATAAGTAGAAGCCCCATTGTTTGGGGCATAGATATTTATGATTGTTATGTCTTGTCAATGTGTGATTCACTTATGAAGTATGAAATGTCCTTCTTTATCCCTTTTCACTAACTTTGGTTTGAAGTCCACTTTATCTGATATGAGGATGGAAACTCCTGCTTATTTATGTGGTCCATGTGAGTGGTACATTTTTTCCCACCCTTTCATTTTCAGTCCATGGATGTCTTTTCCTGTGAGATGAGACTCTTGAAGACAGCATATTTTGGGGTCTTTATTTTTATCCAATATTTCAGTCTATGTCTTTTAATTGATGAGTTTAGGCCATTCACATTCAGGGTTTTTTTTTGTTTGTTTTTTTTTTTTTTAATTTTTTTTTTAGTTGTTGATGGACACAATGTCTTTATTTTATTGCTTTGTATGTGGTGCTGAGGATCGAACTCAGGGCCTCATGCATGCGAGGCAAGCGCTCTACCGCTGAGCTACAATCCCAGCCCCACATTCAGGGTTTTTATTGAAATATGATTTATAATCCTGGTCATTTTGGTTTATTTTTGGTTTTTACCTTGACTTTGTTTGTCCTTTGATTGGCTTTTCCTTTAGTGTAGTTTCTCTCTTTGTATATTTTCATTGTTGGTTATCATTTCCCTCTTATGGAATATTTTGTTGAGAATGCTGTGTAGTGCATGCTTTCTTGCTGTACATTCTTTTAATGTTTGTTTATCATGGAATATTTTTATTTCATTATAAAATCTGAAGCTTAATTTTGCTGGATATAAGATTCTTGGTTGGCATTCATTTTCTTTCAGAGCTTGATATATGTTGTTCCATGATCTCCTGGCTTTTAGTGTCTGGGTTGAAAAATCTGCTGAGGTCAGAATTGGTCTCCTCCTATAAGTAATATAATTCCTCTCTCTTGCAGCCTTTGAAATTCTATCCTTATACTGTATGCTGGGCATTTTCACTATAATGTGCCTTGGTGTAGATCTGTTGTAATTTTGTACATTTGGTGTCCTGTAAGCCTCATGTATTTGATTTTCCAATTCATTTTTCAAGTGTGGGAAATTTTCTGATATTATCTCATTAAAGAGATTGTGCATTCCTTTGGTTTCAAATTCTGTGCCTTCTTCTGTCCTGAAAATCTTAGATTTGGTCTTTTGATGATATCCCATAATTCTTGGATGTTCTGTTCATGGTTTCTTACCATTTTCACTGTATGGTCAACTTTAGTTTCAAGATTGTATATTATGTCTTCATTATCCAAGATTCTTTCTTCCAGGTGACTTAGTCTGCTGGTGAGTTTTTTATTTGGTTTATTGTTTCCTTCAAGAATTTCTGATTGTTTCTTTTTTTCACAATCTCTAGCTCTTTCTTAAAGTAATCTTTTGCTACCTGTATTTACTCCCTTATCTCTTTGTTGGAGTGATCAATGGTTGCCTTTATTTGCTCTTTTTTCTATGTTGGAGTGATCCATTTTTGCCTGTATTTCCTTGCTTAAGTCATCCTTTAATTTGCAGATCATTTTAATTACATACATTCTGAATTCTTTCTCTGACATTTCATCAACTGTGCTGTCAATGGATTCTATTATTGTAGTATCTTTGTTTATTTGGTGCACTTTCATCCCTTGTTTTTTCATGTTGATTATGTATCTTCCTTTCTTGCAATGCCTATCTAATGTATTGCGGTTTCTATTCTATAATCTTATAGTGACACTACAGATTACCTGCATCTAACCTTGGAGTTCACTTCCAGTCCCCAACAGGAGTTCCCAGATGGAATTACTGCCAATAAAGATGGCAGGGGCAGCAGTGGGGGTAACTCAAGATGGCAGTGGCAATGGCCCCAGATGGATGCAAAAACTTTTGGAGATGGAGCTAAAAGGGTGAGACTTACAATGGCTTTGGGCTGATTGATCAGAGTTGCAGCCCCTTGGTGGCTGCTGTCTCTAGGACCTGTCTGTTGCCCCAAGTTAGAGGCTAATACTTGGGAAGTACTATGGAGATGGCTGCAGTATACAAGATGGATACAGGAAGGGAACAACAGTGTGGATCCCCAATATGTGCAGGGGTGGCCCTAGGCCTGGGCTCTCACACAGATTTGTGAGGGCAGTCCTAGTCCTGATCTTGGCCTGTATTCCCTCTGGGATTCCACGTGGTGGGTCTAGTCTTGGGCCTGGGCTCCCAGATCTGCAGGGGCTCTGGTGCTGAACTGGGGGCGGTCGCAGGCCTCAGCCACCAGGGTCCCTGGAGGCAGTCCTTCATCTGGGTTCCCCTGTAGGTCAGCAGATTGGTGGGTAGCAATCCCAGGCCTGACCTTGGCTGGGCTCCCATGACGGTTTCTGAATGTGGTCCTGGGCCTTGGCCTGTGCTCCTGCTGGTTGGCAGGGACTCAGGCGTGGAACTCCATCTTGTAGTTTTTCTAACTGCTCTCTTCCATTCCACTTTTGGTCCCCTTCACCAATCTTTGATCCTCTTCTACCAAGTCCACACCCTTTGACCACATTCCTGTGTCTCCATTTTTTTCTCCCTTGGAGATCTCATCAACTTTTGGAGATCTCTCCTACCAAGATCCTCTCCTACCAAGTCCACACCCTTTGACCACGTTCCTGTGTCTCCATTTTTTCTCCCTTGGAGATCTCATCAACCTTTGGAGTATCTGTAAAGCATAGCTCAAAAATTGCTAGCTCTATATATTTTCTTAAGGAAATTCCCTCAAATTCAACATGACCAAATTATCACTAAGTTTTTTCTCCCCAACTAACTGGTTCTCCAAATTTCATACCATAATTCCAAGAGTACTGAAACTCAAAATTTTGTATCATGTTTGTATAGTTATACATTTACTTTAATATTATTAAATAAATTCCACTGTTTTTCATCCCATTGATCTATCTCTCACTTTGGCTACTTAAATGAAATAATCTATAAATTAGTGAACAAGGATGCCTACCACCATGTTAGGAGTCAGTACATTATCACTGCTGGTGTTGCTATTATAAAAGTACAGCATGTCACTGTGGAGTTGAAGAAAAATCCTTCTTACTGTTTCTACTTCATTTAATTTCTCTCCAAATGCATGTTTCACATTTCCCTGTTGAAATACTTGTGCCATGTTATTCCTTTACTTAAGATTTTTTGATTCTCTAGAACCTACCTAGCACTATCATCTTCTCCCAATATATCAACAAGGTTCCTCATGCTCTTTTATTCTAAAGTTTCACATTGACTTCTCAGGACACCTCTCCTTTCACAGCATCCAAAGAGTTTTGAATTTTTCCTCTTTTGTTCTTCTTGCCTTCTTAGCCCTGTATTCAGGGGTTGGTATAAGTTGGGTGTCTTTAATTCACCTCCCTCAGTGTGTTGATGTGAAATTTAAGTCCTGAAGTCTTGTCCAACGTCCAGTGATCGCTGTGGAAAAGAAATTCTGAATTCAAATTGGGATGCGCCATCTCCCCATTGAGATGTCCCATCTCCCCACTGAAATCAATTTGATTCACCACATACAATTCAGCATCAATTATTGCTCATTTATATAAGATTTATGCCCAACTTACCCTTGATATCTTACACAGATAAATATAAATCCATTTTTTTATGGTGTCCTAAAACTTTGCACCCAAAATAGAGGATTTTAATAGAGGATGAATAATATTTAAAGAATTGTTTGTAGCTGAGCATTCTAGTCAACCTAGATCACTTTCTTATCTCTATTCTTTGCATTTCTTTCTACAGTTCTTTGAACCCAAATACCATGGTAGACAACAGGATTATAGACACTAAGTGGGATTCATTGACCTCCTACTTATCTAAAGCCCACCAGAGCACATGCTAAAATTGGCCACTGGGTAAGCTACAGATGATAGAATTTAGTCCCATTTATATTTAAACCAAACCAGTGAACCTAACTTCAAATAAGATTTAGAGAAATTTCTCTGAGCCTGGGGTCAGAACTGTGTTTTTTAGTCACATAAGTATTCCCCAAGACAGTTTTATAGTGATTGAACTTTATGAATGGTGAGAATTTGCAAGGAGAAGAAAGGAAACATGCAGTCTTGATCTGCGAGTTAGAACATGCTTATCAACAGTTTCATGTTGGTCTAGTTTTGGCCTCTGACTTTCCCTAAATGATGCCAAGACTAATAATTAGATTTCTAAATCTGCACTTTCGTATCAACTTTCTCATTTACATCATAGTCCTCCCATCTTCAAAATAAGAGAGGAGAGTGTCAGGGTAACTCAAACAGAGAGAGATTTTTCAAAAGAGTAAGGAGACAATGATGTAAGAGAACGTATGGGAAGAGCAAGCATGATCTTTTGTTTTAAAACATCTTATGTTGTGAAACATCTTAATGAATTCAGAGCCTACCCATGACCCTCTATCAGATCCTGATGCCTCTGAACAAAAACAGAAAATGTAAGACAACCAGAATATAGTCAATATTTAATAAGTTACATGCAAGACAGAATAAAAGTAGAGGCAAGAACAGGAAGACATGATTGAACCCTCTTTATGTGTATCTCTTCTTGGCAATGTCTGCAACATAGTTATTTTTCTGTGATCTCTCACAGTTGTACATACGTGGTAACACTGAGTACATGATCGAGGACAAGACCCAGAGTGGCCTTGGAGCTGCAGCAAGAAGTGAAGAGGCATTATATCAAAGCTGTGGTCAATAGCTCAGTTGGTAGAGTGCTTGCCTTGCATGCATAATGCCCGGGGTTCAATCCCCAGCACCACCAAAAAAAAAAAAAAAAAAAAATGCTGTGGTCAACAGCACAGGTACAGTTGCTCAGAATGATGCCAAGTGTGAAGTTAGTTAGCAGAAGAAAAATGAGTTATTTTTAAAACAAGAAGAGAATACAAATTAGCCATTAGCCCACATCTCCTGGTGATTGCACTGCACTGTTCTGCTGGTGTCCTCAGTGCATGGAGGCAAAATTTTTGGTATTCTTGCTAAGACCTCATATATCTATCTCACTTTATTCTTTCATTTGTTTAGGGATATTTGTCTATTAATGAAAACAAAACTCCTTCCTGAGATAGAAATTGTTTTCAAATAGTCTCAAGGCTGACTCTGCTGTTTTCATATCTGTGACCCATTTTGTTCAAGTGCACCATTGCTCCCTGGGGGGAATTACTCTCTCTTATTGAGACCTGAGATTCAATTGTCCAATAAGTTGGTATCACCAGGTGAAAATCTATATGTTATCCTTGACGGTGACTTTAGAAGGAATAACTTGACTTTCTTTCCTAAAGAAACCAATAGGATTCTCTTCTAAAAGCAATAATTTATAGCACAATCACTTCTCATGCAAACTCTCCCCTGATGTGCCATTTGTTTACTTGGTGCAAAGTGGTTATTGATGAATTATTGTTATAATTAAGAGTGTTTCATCCTCTTCAAATTTAGTGACAAACTCTCAATGATAATGATAAACTACCCAAGTCAGTTGTCTTTAGTCTTTTATAGTCCCTATAATCTCTAACTATAGAGGATCAATTAACCTTAAGCTTAATGGAAAAGATCAATTTTACCCATGCTATATAAAGTTACTCTACTTATTTTCCTCCTCCAGAAAAATAGCATCATCTTGATCATTCCCATACAAATAAATATTTGATTTCTCACCAGACTAAAAGGAAAACTGTACCTAATTGCCCTACTTAATTTGATCTATGACCTTCTTCTTTGTTTTAATGATATCTAATATTTTTCGCTAATTTCCATCCCAAGATCATCTTAATGAGCTCAAAACTGATTCAGCTGTGGAACAGTATTTATTCAAAAATTTCAAGTTACCTCACTGAGGGCTTGTGAGAGATGTGAAATGGACAGGAGTGAGGGATGAAAATCAAAAGAAAAAAGGAAGGTAGTTTTGGCCATGATGAAGATGTTTAGAAGCAGTAACTACTTAAACACATCTTTCACTCGCTTTTTTCTTTAGATCATTTGCTGTGTTCCATTCTCTTTGAACCTGGAGAGGAGTTACTGAGGATTTGTGTCCCTCGCCAACCCAGGACCTTGGTGAATGTCAAGTACATTTATGGTGTTCATTGCACAACCCTGGCCTCACTGTCAATCACTCTACAATTTGCTTCTAAGAATGGCCAATGCCATTTTTGAATTAAAATGAAAGCATATGACTAGGCCTGATGTTAATAACAGAGCTGACACAGCACCTGTAAGTGGCCATCTGGAATTCCCCATTCAGGTATGTACATTGATGCCAGTTCTGCAAGGACAAAGCTCATACATACATTTATAGTTTCATTGTATGCATTGGCAAAAGAGTACAATGATAGTCCTCAGTAACAGAGCCAGTCAAGAGAAAGAAGTGCAGTATAGCCTTGAGCCGGAGGAATTCCTGGGATACTCTACCTGATCGTATGAGAATCTAAAAATAATCCAAGGTGCACCTAAAAATGTTTAGAAGTATGTTGAACCAAAGACGGATGGAAAAACAGCCTGAATTGGTGGGTCAACTGCCTTAACAGAGATTAGAAGAGATGCCTGCCTGGCATATTGGCTCCTTAATAAAAGTGTGAATTAAAATAAAATTAAGCACTAGTTGTTCTCAGTGAAGGAAGAAATTGGTTGACCCTAGGTATATCAAGGTAAACTTCAAAGAGAAAAGAAGATGGTCAATGTCAAAAAACTAGGTGTAGAATTAGCCTATGGTTATTTATACAGTAGTGATTTAGTTTACTTTGATTATCATTCCTCAGCTCTACTACTTGAGTGACTTGTAGTAGTTAATATTACGGCCTGGCATGGGTTCCATGTGCTTCTGCATAAAGTCTGTGTTAGGGTCTGGTGGTAAGTGATTAATTTAACTGGGTTCCTCCATTCCTGTGTGTGCTGCAGGGATTTACCATGCTAGGCATTACCAAGTGAAAAAAAAAAAATCCTTCTATTTATGAGGCCAAAGGAGGAATGGAGCTAGGGTTAAATCCAAACAGAGCTTGATCCTCTCAATTTTGAAAACCTACTTGTTCTGGTCATTGAGTTCCCAAGATCATGCATTGACCCAGATGAGTGAAATTTTGGTGAGCTTCAATTATGGGAATCTGCAAACTGCATGTAGCTTTGGTACACTGCCATTTAGAATTGCCATAAGCAGATATAAATTTGTGCAAAATTTATTGGATTGGTGTGCTACATTGTCTTTTAAAGTAGATTGTCTTATTTTCACATAACTCATGAGGAAACTGCTCATTCTGTGCTGTCCTCAGCAATGCTAAAAGTACACAACGTGATAATCATACTTCTGATAAATCTTGTGTTGCCTATTAATTTTTAGCTTGCAGTCTACTTTCAAAAGCTTAAGATACAACATTTTCATATGTAAACTCACTAATTTTGGGCAATAGATAGCATGCATGACGACTAAGCAAGCAACAGAATGTGGGGATCCAGTTTGGGGACAAAGATATTGCCCTTAAGAGCAATATTTTAGCAAAGATTCAGAGTTGCTTCTTAGTATCATTTGGTGACTGTCTACTCACATTTTGACCCATTCCAGAAAAAGATGGTGCAGTCACATCAAAAATCATCAAAATCACAAAGATAAGTAGTTTTGAGTCTCATATTCCTACAGTAATAATATTGGCCCTTTGCCTCCATAATAATAAATGTATTAAATATTCACACCAAAGTTTGTTTTCTAAATGTAAAACAGAATTTGGATAACAAAGTCTACCATCTGGTGATAATACTGTTTATATATTATCTATTTTTTGTTTTGTGGGCTTTTATATGTTTGATTCAAGGTAAGTTACTGAATAATGCATAAACACATTTAAAATGCATTTTCATAGTTAAGGTTAGAGTTGGTTGTCAGGTTTTCATCTTGAACTAAAAACACAGTGATTTTCTTTTTGCAGAACATAACTATGGAGAAGATAGCCATTACAGTCCTGATCGGTTTTGAGTCAAAATATTTTCGCAATGTAGATTCTCTGTAAGTGAGCTCATTTCCTAGGAGGAAATCATAGCAGTATTCACTGTAAAGGTTAGATTTCCTGAAGCATCTTCTTAGGAGAGCAATTTTATGATTGAAAGTAATCTAAAAATAATCTAAAGATCTAAGAAATAGACTGTATTTACAAAACTTAAAATGGCTAAATGCTATACAAATATGAAGACAACATACCTATTTGTTATAACTGTGCCTTTTGGAAGGGATCATTTTTATCTCTCTCTTCATCACAAACTGGTTTTACATGTATTCGTACTTTACCTCAAGGCTAAATAGATATTAGAGACTTAGCTTCTTTTCTGTAGGGCTTTCTAGGTAGTAACTATGTCCATAAAGCTGTTACATTCTGGGTTCTTATGCTTAGTTCTTAATTCCCAGAAACTTGATTATATAAGTTTTCCTTGTGACACTTCATGTCGGATAGTCAACTGTACTTAATTAAGTAAACCTACCCAAGAGTAATTGATAATGCAAAATCTTCATTTATTATTTGGCAATGAGAAACATAACCACAAATTAACACTCAGGACCAATCAGTTATAACTGGTAAGTCCAATGCAAAATAGCAACTTGCAATCCTTTTGTTGAAAATGATTAAGAATTTCAAGAGAGTGACCGCAGAGCATTGAATCAAGCACATGGCCCTGCTAAGGGTGGGGCCTTGGGCAACTGTGTGGGTCACATGCTCAGGAAGCTGGTCCTGAGGAAACTCACACGTCTGTAGAAGATTGCTTGTAAGTGCAGAAACAGGGATTTGAATATCTACCTGCATTCCTGAGAACATTGGTTGGGTTCCTCTCTCCACAGTATGAGTGTGAAGAAACACATTAGCACCTCTCTGTTGCTTCATCTCTAGTTTGCTGGCTGTCTTTCCCTTGCAGCAAGGCAGGGGCTCACTCAGTCCTGTTATAATCCTGTTGAGCTGCTAACAGCATTTTGCAAAACCCCCTGTCTTCTTAATTGGATTCAGTAGATGAACTCTTCTCATCAGCCACATTTTGAACACATACCCTGGGGTACATTATATTTTATACATAATGGGCTACCTTTCCATCATTTCCTTTTCAGAAAATTGTCTCTCAGTTCTATCCATTTATAGTGAAGAAATTTAAAACATGATCTATTCACTCATCTTTTTTGAGTACCCACTATGTATGTGTTGGGCGAAAAAGTATTTAATATTATATCACACAATTTTTGCTGAGAATCAACACATCTATGTGTTATGTTGAACATTTATGCTAGGAAAATTTTGATTGTATTAACAAAATTCAACTTAAACTATTCTAAAAATTGTATAGATAGATGATGATAATAGTTAAATGATAGTTTCCAACTTGGTTGGATTCAGGAGTGTAAAATATGCCATCAGAGCCTCATTCCTCTTCTTCCTTTTCTTCCTCTGCTCCTCTCCATCCTTGCTTTTCCTTTCTCTTTATTCTTTCACTTACTAAGAGTTGGCTTTATTATCAAAGCAGGTTCTCTCCATGCAGTAACAAAAATAGACTCAAATTCCTCAAAGCTCAAGTGTCAGAATGAGAAAACCTCTGCTTCATTTTAGCATCCAAAACAATCATGCCCAAAGATGCTGAATGGCCTTCCTTGGGCCACCTGTCTACATGAACCAACAATTGTTTCCTGGGGCCTGGGATATTCTCATTAGCCACCCATAAGACCATAACTGGCAGCCTCCTGGGAAGTGGAGGAACAGTTATAAAAAGGAAAAAGGAGAGGTTTGTTGTCAAAGAAGGAAGAAGAGACTCTGGACAGAGAAAACAACAGCCTCTTCCCCCATCATGGCTACAAAAAGGCTCTAGAGTTGAATGGAAAAACAGCTTGGGATCTGAACTCTGGGGAGAGGCATGTGCTCCTAAGATGGTAATTTATGAGAATGTGGTCAAATCGCTGTAGTAGGAAGGGCTCATCATTTTAAATCTTAAGGAGAAGCAGGAAGCAAATAGATCTACTTGTTCCATGGTTCTCAGAAGAAGCACTAAAAAATTCACAATTCAGAGTAATCTAGCTATCAGTTGTGCCCAATTTACTATCTAAGTCTTGAAGTTGGTCAAAATGTTTAACCTTTAGGACCCAGAGTTCCCCGTCTATAAAACCACGAGATACTTACATCTACCGTGCAGCCATTCACCAAAGACAGTGATGGCTCTGGAGGACTCACGCCTGGGGTGATGGAGGACTTGAGTTGGATACCCTTGGAAGGCCGATTCCCACCTGTACACTTCTGAAGCACTTTCTAAATTCCATGCTGTGTCCACCTCTGACTTCCCATATGGAATGCCCACAAACATTTGAATAGTTTATAGCAATCACAGCTTATGTTTTGCTGGATTGATGTGTCAAAGTTCTTTTAAATTCTTTTCTCGAACTCCATCGTTTGCAATAAACTTTGAAGAAAGGTAATGGTATTATTGTATAATGCTATGGGACTTGGCTGGAAATAAACAGCTGGTAAATGGTGCTGCGCAGGGCTATTAGGATAATTGAACCTGTCGTAATTCCGTTCTTGCCTTCCTCCGTGTAAGACAAGGCAAAGAAAATACACAAAATCCACCACGCTGCGCACACAGAAAAGACAATCTCCCTTCTCCCTCAAGTACCAGCCTCCACCTACACCCACACTCCAGGATTTTGACAGCGCACTCCAACCCATATGACAACACATTGGAAAAATGTCCCTCTTGTGTATATGCTTTATCTGTGAGGTGATGGACCCTCAAGCTTGTCTCCAAAACTCCTCAATTGCATCAGGGGACACTTCTGGGAGTCATGGTGACAGCTGATGCTTATCCTATCCAAACAGAGAAAGGGGGGCACTCTTTCTTCTGCTGCTTTGCACGGATGCTCCAGCGGGTTTATGGGACAGCAGGTCCCATCGCATGTTGATCATTGCAAGGAGATTTTGCAGTCACTGAAGTTCTGGAATCAGAATCCCTGAATCACTAAGAGAGGTGAGTACAACATCACAATCGGCACAAGAAAAATCCAGCTAATTACAGCATCGTGTCAGTACTGCTGGGGTCACTCCAGTACGGTCTGAATGTTATTGTCATCTTGATGTGGAGTCTCAGACAAGGAGAGTTTTAGGGATCTGAGCCATTGCATCAAAGGGACAGTGTGACATCAGCTGGTGATAAGGGCTGCTTGGAGGAACAGCAGGCAGAACCATGTCCTTCTTGAACAACAAAGAAATCTTCAGATCGTGAATTTGTCACAGCCATGCCAACAAGGTACGAGACAGAGAGAGAGAGAGAAAGAGAGATTTTTACAATATGTTATGGTTTGACTTCAGATGGAAGGCAGGGAAAGAAAGAAAATTAAATAAATGGTATGGACTTGAGTTCCAGGAACCAACTAAGGAAAACTAAAAATAGTGAGGTCTCTAAGCAGAGCATAGGGACTGTCTGCAGGGTAGGATCTTGGAGACTAGGTTTTCCAGGGAATTCACCAATGCTCCGAGAAGTCTTTTGTTTTGGCTGTTAATGGATCCTCCATTAACTTTAGTATCCCCAAATAACTCTAATGGCCCCAATGCTCCCAAAGGACCAGTTGGCAGGTATCTGCCAGGCCATTCTCCTTTTAAAATGGAGCAGAGCTTTCCTCTCACAGCTTCTTCCTCAGAGTTCTCAGGCCAGCAGGGAAGTCCTTTTGACCTCCCCAAAGAAGGAAAAGCTGGAATTCTATTTCAGATTATTTTTTGGCCTCAAGTTGCTGGAACTTGGTCAAAACAGTTAACGTTTGTGAAATGTCATTAAACTAATCTTGTTTGTATTAAAGAATGACAACAAAAATACCATATTTGATACAGGCTTCAGGTTTAATTTAATCCAGTAAACCACACACACACACACACACACACACACACACACACACATGCACGCACGCATGCACCTCTTTTTCTTTTTCTTTACTTCCTCATTCTCACCAACACATCTGTTTTTTTGAAATTTTATCTTATATTTTAGACATGTCAAATAAAAAATGCTTCCATCCCACCTTTCTACCCTGGAGGTTCAGACGCTGGTGTCTGTTGCTACTGTCTTTTTCTGTCCTGACTCATTCATTCCAAGCTGCCTGAAGGCAGCATTGTAAAGTTGGCAGCATTGCCAGTACTGTCCTTTATCTCATCACTTTTTCTCTACTCTTTTAAGAGCCCTTGCCTTTCTTTCCCTCAGGCACCCTGTGTTCTTGAACTTTTGGGCTGTTAGGAAATCTCTTCAGTAGTGAGAACTTGGTCATTAATCTACACACAGGCAAGCTCCTTCTGCTGCCAGTGCAACCTGCAAAACCCTGGGCAACCTAAGAGCTTCTGAGCCTCACTTTTCCCATCTGTAAAATGGAGCAATGTTTACTTCAAAATGCTCCCTCAAGCTGGAGCCATCCTCCCAGCTGGGTTTCACCCTGCTCAGATTCACCTCTTTACCTCACCAGTTTTTTTTTTTTTTTTAGGGATTGAACCCAGGTTCACTTAACCACTGAGCCACATCCCCACCCTTTTTTCATGTTATTTAGAGACAGGGCCTTGCTAAGTTGCTGAGGCTAGCTTTGAACTCGAGATCCTCCTGCCTCAGCCTCCTGAGCTGCTGGGATTACAGGTGTGCGCCACCACACCCACTCCACAGCTCTTTTTTGTTTTTCTTTCAAAACCTATTTGACACATATCAATACATAGTGGTACAATATGATAATTTGGTACAGGTTTACAGTGCATAATGATCAGAACAAGGTAATTAGCACATCCTAAACCTTTAAACTTTATTATTTCTTTGTATTGGGAAACTTCAGATTTCTTTCTTCTGGTTCTTCATAAAATACATACTTTTGTAAACCGCAGCAACCCTACTGTCCTGTAGAACACTAGAACTTATTCCTCCTCTGAAAGTTTTTTGCTACCTGTTATGTACTCTCTCTCCCTGATCCCCATCTTCCTAGTCCCTAGAAAGCTCTATTGTACTCACTTCTTTTATGCCATTACTTTTTGCAGCTTTTATATATGAATGGGATCGTCCATTTGATTTTGCCTATTTTACCTTTTGGTCTTGCTCCCTGCTAGGCTGTAAGCCCCTGGGAAGGGACTCTGCACAGCACCTTCCTCGTGATACTTTTGACTACATATCACAGAAGGCCCGGCACTGAAACATGCTCAGTAGATGATTTGTTTGCCCCCACTAGCACAAGTGGAAATGGTCACCTCAAATTAAGACCAACAGAGCCTATTTATTCAGACTTTGCTACAGGTAGAGAGCCAGTCACCATCTCTTGTGTTTGATAGAGACTCAAAGGCTGGCAGGAGAGTGGGTATATTTTATAGTAAAAGAAGGTGCTATGGTATATATGGTATATATGGTATATATCTAGAATGCTCCCCAAGGGTATATATCTAGAATGCTCCCCAATGGTCCATGCATTAAAGCCTGGGAGAATAGAAAGGCAGTTATCTCATTAGGAGGGTGATCTTGAAGAAGATATTAGGATGCTGGCCTGTTCCTCTCTCTCTGTTCCCCAGCTGCCATGAGACGAACAGGGAGCCCTTACCACAGGCTCCTATCATGATATACTGTGCCATCGCAAGTCCAAAGTTACAGGGTCAAGGGACCATGACTGAAATCTCTGAAACCATGGACCAAAATAGGCCTTTCCCCATTTTAAGTTTATTACCTCAGGTATTTTATCATAGTAACACAAAACTGACTAATAAAAATGGGGAAGATGTCAGTGTTCTCTGATTGGAGAATGTCTGCATGGGGAAGTTAGAGGTGGGTTTTCTGAAGAAAGGGCATCTTATGTGATTGGTTTGGAAGTACATTTGGCTTTCCATGATTGGTTCTGAGTTAGAAGTGGGGGCAAAAGGTAAGGAAGTTGGCAGAAAAAACAGTGTTTAAGTTCTGAACTGACTATTACAGAGGTTGCAGGTCTGAGGTCTATTGTCAAATGCAATCTGGTCATTGTTCATTTGTACATTATGCCTCTCACATGATTCCTTCCCTATTCTTCCTATATGTTCAGAGCTTGACATAGCTGTAATAGATCTCAATATGCAAATACCATAATCATTTTAAAGACAATTGGCATATAGTAGAGCTACTGAGGATTTGAACAAAAGAACAGATTAGAAATAATTAGGACCAATGAGGAGAGCAACATTTATGGGTAAAATATTCCATTGGCTGTCCTCTACAGTGAGGGAACAGACTTATTTAGTTTTTTTTTTTAATTGTACGAAGAATTAATGTTTTTTAAAATAACTCATTTAATACACACATACACATATGGAGAGTGAGATGTTTTATTTAACCACATGGGCTCTGGGTTAGGCTGTGTGGTTTGGATCCATGCTTAATTGCATCATGTGCACATTCTTAAGCAAGGTTTTAAAATATTCCTAAACTTTGGCTCCCTTTATAAACTGAAGATAATAATATATGCCCTATGAAAAATCTATTGTATATGAAGTATTTGGCATTTAGTAAGTGATCAGTAAACATTAATTCTTTCGTTATTAAGATAGTAACTAAAATCATATGTTAAAAATTGTAAGAAATAGTTCATTCATACATACACATATACGTCAATTTGTGTGTGTGCGTGTGCACACACACAAATTCACACACAAATTGACGTATATGTGTATGTATGAATATGTATATATGTATACATGTATACAATTGACGTATATGTATATGTATGAATATGTATATGTATTCCATGAGTAGACATCAAAACCAGATATGTGACAGTGAACAGTGCCCTTTTCCATTGAGCTTCTCAGGCAGCATTCTCCCTAACTGACCAAGTGATGGTTAGTAAAAGAACAGACATCTCTGTGATGTGGTCTAAAGGCCTGCTACGACTTGAACTCAGATGCATCTCTGAATACCTACCACTTACTAACGATGTGGTTTTGAGTAAATCACAAATCCTCACTTTATATTTTGCCTCATTTGTAAAATGGGGAAATGGCATTTAACTCAGGATTAGCAAAACACAAATATGTAAGGACTTCCGTTCTTGCCTATGATTGTACCAGATGGTAGCAGAGTCACAGGGGACCAAGAATAACTGGAAAAGTCAGAATAAATATAAATAAAATACAAACAAAATCCACACTGGAAAAAGTGGTCATTAAGATAAGCTCAACTTTTACACGCTTTCTCCCCCCAACTGGAGGCATTTGTTTGTTTTCAGACTAAGGGAGAGTTTGAAAGCAAGGCAGAACATGGCTGCCAAAGGGCAGGGGAGCCAGAAGCTTTTGCAAGTATCATGAGACTGTGAAGACAAAGACTGGAGTTCAGGCCAAAAAGGAATCAAGGGATTGAGGGTCCAAGATCATGGAAAATAAAGAGGCATGAGAAGTTAGCCTGACATCCCCTGGTCCTCCCTGTGAGGCATGTGCCAACTCTTTACTGAGCAGTGTCAGAGGTTAAGAGGCTGAATAAAAAGCCTCTGAAATGGAGAAGAGACTTGGCAATCTCACAAGGCTGGGCAAACAAAAATTGGAATTCAGGACTGCCAAAGAAAAGAGATCATTGTAAACACTTGGTCTTTTAGTCCATCTCTACCCTTGGCAAGCTTCACTCTAGGAGCTGGAGGTGAAGCTGAAGTAGACCAAGACATAGGAGCCAGCAAATTCATCATTAGGCTATAAAATAGTAAACAGGAATCAAAATCAAAGGACAAAAGAGACTCATAAGTGAACTAGGTGTCAGAGGATTCGTTTCTTTCTTTTTTTTTTTTCCAGACATAGACCTTAAATTGACTAAAATGAACAGTTTCAAAAAATTGCTAATTAGTGGCACATGGATGCTGGTGGTGTATGCCTGGAATCCCAGCAGCTTGAGAGGCTGAGGTAGAAGGAACACAAGTTTGAGGGCAGGCTAGGCAACCTAGTGAGACCCTGTTTCAAAATTAAATAAATAAATAGATAGACAAGTAGATAAGAGCTGGGGGTGTTTCTCAGTGGTTAAGCATTCCTGGGTTTGATCCCTGGTACCAAAAAAAAATTTGCAAATACAAATTTCAAGCAATCAGAGATCTATGCCCAATATTAAATAAAAAACACTCACGCTTGAAAAGAGAGTCATGAAACTAATACTAAGGGGGAAAAGAGACAATAGAAACAGCAGCAGAGCAGCAGATGATGTGGATCCTGAATTTAGCCAACAAGGACTTTAAATAGTCACCAACATTCATATGAGATTATCTTGTTTGGAATGGGCTCATCCTTTCCTAGGCAGAAAAAAGTGGAGGCTTATCACTTTTCTCCAATCATGCAGAGTTGAGGCCACTTCTTTAAAGTGAAGGTCCTATAGACTTCTGGTTTTCTCCTTCCTGTTCTTGGAATGTAACCCTGAACTGGACCAGGGGGATCACAAGGACCCAGCCCTGTGAGTCTCACACCCTAATTTTAGTCACCTCAGCAGTCTGAAACTGAGGAACATTCCACTCTACTTTTTAGATGCCTTCTAGTGCCCATCCTACTGAGCTTCTGAATTTGGAAGTCCTGTTGAGGGAAACACTGGCTTGTGTTAGAGGTTCTTTAAGTCTCTACTTTTGGTTTTCTGACTTTATACAACTAAGAAATATCTCTCTTTTGCCGTGTTCCAGCCTTTACCCCAAAACCTATTGCCCACTCCAAGAATCTGAACATCATTTTAGAAATTCAAAGGAGGCATAAATGTTAAACTCCCATTTCTTTACTTCATCCCTTTCTGGAATCTTAGCCTTTTTGGTTTTGTTGTTGAAGAAGGTTTCTGATGTCTTAAAACAAAAATATTTTTGTCTGGGGCAGGGTTTGAATGGACTCAACGGCATCATTGGTCTGCACCAAAGCATTAGCCTTTATATTAGACTAATCATGCCAAGCGTTGGCAACTGTGAAGAAACTGTGACTTTTCATGTATTGTCCCTGAGTAGAAACTAGTACAACCATTTTGGAAAGCTGATGATAATGTTGATCCCATGATACGGCAATTCTAATCAAGGATTGTGCTAACGAACAGATGTATTCATACATGCACCAATGACCATGCCCAAGAGCCCCAAACTAGAAACAACTCAAATGTCCATCACAGCAGAATGAATATATAAACTGTATTATATTTCTACAAAAGGGGAATTTAAACACAACTGTTATAAATGATTAATTCTATGTGCCTACTGCACTGAACCAAAGGATGTCCATATTTTATAATATTTGTGCTTGTATGTATGAGGAGAATGTATTGGATGAGATTAGTATTTGAATCAGTAGACTCAGTCTGGATGATTGCCTCCCCATGTGGGTATGCAAGTCAGCATCACTCAGCCCACAGAGGAGCCAAATCAAACCAAAAGCAGAGATGGAGGAATTGGCCCTTCTGCTTCCTGCCTGCCTGTTTGAACTGGGACCATGATTGGTCGTCTGGTTTGGGACTGAGTTTACATCACCCACTTTCCTGAGTCTCCAGCTTGCAGGAATCTGGCAGACCATGGGACTTCTCAGCCTCCATAGTCAAATGAGTCACTTCCTCAGAATAAATCTTGTCCTATATACACACGAATGTATGTGTGTTGGTTCTGTTTATCTGGATAACCTGGACAGAAACAAACACATACAGTGCATCCCTATAAATTTCACAATTTCTGGCAAAAACCTAGAAAATTAGAAATCAGTAACTTGAGACCTGAGAAAGTGCTGGAAACAGCAAAGCATCATGTACATAAGGAATTACCAATGTTGAAAATACATGTAAATTGTAAAGAATATTACTTTGCCTAAGACATTTTAGTGCACATGAATTTAACTCCTAATGTCCTAATTTCAGTGAAAACTCATAAACTGAAATAAAAAAGTAATGAAGGAGGAAAACAAAAAATATTGTTCTTGAGATAAGCCTAATAGTATCAAGAAACTCTGCTTACGACGACCACAAGGTGCTTTTTATTCTTATAAACTACAAAAACTGCCAATGTGGTCAGCATTTGCACAGTTTTAAACTCCATTGCTCAAATGCATAGCTGTATACTTTAGCATTGCTTTGGCCTGATGTATGTCTCTCAGTTTTGTCACTTATGTTTGAAAGTGTCAAATTCTAATTTGAAATGCTACTTCTTGAGTCTGATATTAAGGAGTCTTAGGGAACTTGGTGGATGCATCACATGGCTTGTCTCCATGTTTTGACAATAATGAGTGCCTCTTCCAACAAATAAGCACCCCTGATCTCATTCTGTGGTTGACATTAGAATCATGCAGGTTTTTTTTCTCTGTACAATATTAATTTTCCAAAGGGAACATTTTGAGAAAGATTTGAGAAGACAGTAAGAACTTCACTGAAGTTACATAACACCAATGTTTACTCATAAAAGAGATTTAATATAAAAGACTATCAATACTTGAACAAGTCTCATAAATAAAATGAATTATATATGAGGATGATTTTTCTCATAAGTACAAAATTCTTGAGTTTAGAAAATGTCAGCATATTTGAGGAAAGCAAAGTTTAGTTGTGGACTATTGCACACAAGAAGTTCAATATTTTTGTAGGCAGACATCGAACTGATTGCTCCCTACTTTTGGAATTTCACATTTTAGTCAAAACCAGGCTGCTGATGTTTCAAAGAAAGGGAATATCTCCATGTTGGATGACTTTTTTTTAACCTGAAACTTTAAAAAAACAACTCTATACTTGTATAAAATTGATAAAATTTGCAAGAATAGCACAAAGAATTTCTACATGTCCATTTATCTACTTTCACCAATTATTTCCAGTGAACTTATCATCTAGTTTCACCATGTTCTCTCTCTTACACACACACCTCTTTGTATTTTAGAGCAAATTGAAATTATGCTCATTTACCCTTAAATGTTTTTTTCTTTTCTTTTTTTTTTTTTTTGGTTTTGTTGTTGTTGTTTGTTTGGTTTTTGGTACTGGGCATTGCACTAAGAGGCTTTTAACAACTGAGCTACATCCCCATCCCTTTTTATTTTTTTACTTTGAGATAGAGTCTCACTACATTGCTTAGAGCCTCACTAAGTTGCTGAGGCTGGCTTTGAACTAACAATACTCCTGCCTCAGCCTCCCGAGTTGCTGGGATTACAGGCGTGCACCACCGTGCCTGGCTTACTCCTAAATATTTCAATGAGTATTTCCTTAAAAAATAAGAAACTCATCCAACTACAAGTTATGAAATTTAACCTTGTCCCTCCTATGCTGTGCTCTAATCCACCGTCCATGTTCTAATTATGCCAAGTTCCTCAATTTTCTTCCCAGTCTATTCCAAGATGATCCCTTACCTTTATTTGTCTTGTCTCCTTTGATCTGCAGAGCACACCAGACCTTGTTGTCCTTTTGGACCTCAATATCTCGAGAAGACAATCTGGACTAGAATATCCCTCAGTTTGGATCCGTCAGATGTTCCTTCTTGGTTAGATTCAGGTCATGCGTCAGAACGGCAGTGATGTCATAGGGGCCGTGTGGGATCCTCAGGATGTGACATCAGGAAGAACATGATGCTGGTTTGTTGCTGATTTTACCTTGATTATTTGGTTGAGGTGTCCATCAGATTTTTCCCGAAAGTTTTGTCCATTATTTTTACTATCTATTAGAGATTTTCTAATTTCATTGCCCTTTCTGTATCGATGAGCAGGTCTTTGCTGTAGGAAAAGGCTTTCACTTCTCTCTCTTCAATTTAATTGCTTAGTACTTTATTTGATTACCTTATATGGACCCTTGGATTCATATTTTAGCCAACAGGTTGGTACCATTATTTATTTTTAGGTTCAGACGTGCAAGGTTTGGTTTTCCTTCCAGCTGGTTCACGTGTGCGTGTGAATGTGTTGGTGTGTGCACATTTGTGTGTATGTGTGTTTACACATTCCTATGAATCTTGGAGCACTTTCTTACTCATAGGTCAAAAATAAATTCTTTTCTATTAGGACCTTTGGTTTATTTTATTATTTTATATATACATACATATTATCATATATTATATAGATTTATTATTTCTTTTATTATTATCTTTCAGTAGATAATATTTCTGTATATCATTTCTTCTAGGCACTCTCAGCAGAGTTGGAAAAATGTTCATATATGTCTGCTTATTTTTATGCATTGTTATATTTGTCTCTATAGCTATGAAACACCAAGAGCTCATATTGGTGCCTATGATTTCAACCCTACAGCACAGGGTATATTCTACTCTTTTACCCTTCCATATGTGGCCCATTTCCATGCTATAAGAATAGATTTGCTTCTCTCTCATTATCTATCCTTCTTTCTAAATGTACTTTACCTTTTATAATATTGTCATTGTGATTTTTAAAAAAAGTTTTAAGGTAAGTCAGTGTCAAGGATACCCTAAAGAACTTAATGATCTAAATATAATGTTTTCCATTTTGCCTATATGTATACCTCTGTACTGCCAATTGTATTGTAGATTTACTTAAAATTTGTACAAAATAAAAGTCTACTTTTTTTTGGAAAATCAGAGCTATCTGGAAGTAAACAACAACAATATAAAAAAAAAGACACTGAGTCATTCAGAAAGTATTTCCATTAAATGGCAGATGGTAAGCAAGTATTTTTCTGATTTTGTCAATGTGATGTCACTGAATATTTAAATAATATTTATTGAACTCCTATGGTTTGCATCCATTAGCAATGGTAAGAATGACCTAGATTATTTTTCCTGAGTGCCCTTCCCATGACTTTTTCAGAAAATTGACAAATGTTTTACCCCTAAGTTTGTTCCTAACCACTTTCTTGAAAGTTCAATGAATAAATAATGGCCTAAACAGGCATAAAATTATTTGAAACTACCAAACAGAGAACTTCTGATAGCAAAAAGTAGGGTATATTCCTCCACATGTGAAGGAAAGAAAATGTGTCTGATAAGAGACAAGGCTGTGAATCACACAACCTCCATGTAAGTCAACACACAAACTCATACATAAGAAAAATACAAATAAAAACATGAAGACAATGAGCTTTTGTTTCTTGTGGGACTCTGCCTTTTCAATACCCTTGACTTGGAAATGCCTCTTTTTCATCTGTGAACCAGGTGTAAGGACCAACCATTGTTCTGAACATGCAAGAACAAAAGAATATCACTTGGGAGTGAAGAGAAGGGAAAGAAGGGAATGACCTTCCAGACCTATGCTTCAGAACAGACTGGACAGACAACATGATGAGTGCCAGGGGGTCGGAATGTCATCTTGGCTTTGGCACCATAGCCATGGCTTGCAGATTTCAGGTGTAGTAGACTTTCTACTAAGTTATGTGGCTTTCGGGGGGTTAGAAATATTTGCCATTCCTTTTGGGATGGGGAGGTATTAAATGAAATCATACCTGGCTAAGGACACCAAGCAGAGATAGTCGTTACATGGCTCATTCTCACAAAACACCCAGTGGGCTCTATGTTGCTAGGAAAGCATTATTAGAACAATAACTAGCCAGCATTGTAGTACACATCTTTAATCACAGCTACTTGGAAAGGTCTTAAGTTCAAGGCCAGCCTGGATAACTTAATGAGATGATAACCTAAAATAAAACAAAAGGAAGTGGAGGTGTAGCTCAGGGGTAGAGAACTTGCCTAGCAAGTACATGGACTTGGGTTCAATCCAAGAAAAGCATGCATGCACAAGTAAATAAACTTCTGATTATCACCCCTTCTCTGACATATGCTGATCAATATGACATTACATATATTAATACATTTAATTCTCACAATAGTGCTTAAACGCAGTTACCATCATTATTATGTCCCATCCTACAGGTGAGAAAATAGAAACAGGCAAGGATTAAATAAATTGTTCATGCTCACTCTGTGCATTGACGTTCCAGGGATACATTAACATAGTACCACAAATAGATGGCTTAAACCACACAAAGGTATCATTCTTATAGCTCAGGAGGCCGGAAGTCTGAGATAAAGGTATATCCCCGAGGTAGGCTCAGTCTGAGAGCAGGGAGGGCAGGACCTGTTCCAGGACTCCCTCCTTGACTTATGCATGGCCATCTTCTCATGTCTTTTCCCATTGATTTCTCTCTTTTCACAACTGTATTCAAGTTTCCTTTTCATGTAAATACAACTGGCAAATCATATTAGGAACTGCTATGGGCTGAACTGTATGTCGCCCATTCATATGCTGAAGAAGCGTAACCCCTAAAGATGGAAGAGGAAAGAAAGAAGGGAGATTAAGAAGGAAGGTAGGAAGAATGGATACCTCAAGATAAAATAAAACCACAGTTAACAAATCCAATAGAACCATCTGTGAGATGAGAAAGGGAGAGGAGACTCGCTGGCTTTTCCTTTCACACAAGCAGAAGGAAACTGAAAGAGAAGCAGCACTAATTTTGATTAATTATGAATACATTGCCATCGTACTACAAATTGTCAAGGTAAAACATGTTCAGAACCATCAGAGAGCAGAAATCATTCCAGTCTACTCAGTATTATGCATAACTAAGATTAGACATCATGGGGAAAATCAAAATTATTTTCCTTACCAAATGTGTCCTCATATTCATGTGCTTGACAAATTGAGTTTTCTTATTGTCTGTGTATGTGTTTTGGCACAATAGGTGAAGGTACGTACGGGTCTAAAGTTGCATGTAAAAGCCTCTGTAGTCATTAGTCCTGCAGTTTGTATATAAGACACCCACCAGGAAGGAGAGAACGGTAACATAATTAAGTGGAAGTAAATACAAACATGATTGCCTTTGAATAAAGAACATCTGATGTCAGTTCTGATCGCGAGCATAAAAAAGTGCTGTTTCCACTAAGCAAGTTAGTTTTAGTTAGCTTTTTTGTTGCCGTGCCAAAAAACCTGACAAGAACAATGTAGAAGAGGAAAAGATTATTTGGGACTCACAGTTTCAGAGGTCTGGGTTAATAGACAGCCAACTCCTTTGCTCTGGGCCTGATGTGGGGCAGAACATCATGGCGAAAGTGTGTGGAGGAGGAAAGCAGGCAGGCACACTGTCACCAGGAAGCAGAGAGAGACTAAGTTTGGCTCACAGAGGACAAAATAGGTATCACAGAGGCATGCCTCCAGGGACCCACCACCTCCTCCAGCCACACTCTACCTGTCTACAGTTACCACACACTCAATCCCTATTGGTGGATGAAAGCATTGATTAGGTTAAAGCTCTCATAACCCAATCATTTCACCTCTGAATGTTCTTGTATTGTATCACATATGAGCTTTTGGGGGACACCTCATATCTAAACCATAACAAAGTTTAATAACAAGAATATTTTTAGTTCAAACATATACCCACTCTCCCAACATGCCAACTCAAGGCTAGACCAGGTAGCAGGCTTGATATTCCTTTTGGGTTGTGTAGCTTTCAAGGACTGCTGATATTGCTGTTCCAAAAAATATTTTGAATTAAGACTCTAGAATACTCTATGGTGAATCTTATTTTCCAAAGATGGCTGAAACATTGTCTTCCATTCCACATGTTTTTCTTTTTGATATACATGAATACGCCATTGTTTGGGGCATAGATGTATATGATTGTTATTTCTTGTTGATGTATGGTTCCCTTAAGCAGTATGAAATTTCCTTGACTCTGAAACTCTCTCAAGACATGTAGGGGTTTGCTATGGTTTGTGTAAGTGTCCGTAAAAGGCCCATGCGTTAAAGGATTGGTCACCAGCCATGGGTGAACAGAGGGTAGATCATAGTTGTATAACTCCAGGGCTGGATGCTCATTTTCAATATGCCTCATTCAGGCTTTCTAATGTCTGAAGGTCTGTCAGTCATCCTGTGTTCTGTCTCAAGGGGGAATGGCACATGAGCTCTATCCTAGAGTTCTGTTCAAGGTGCCTCTTTCCCAGGCATACCAGTGATTCCCTTCTCATTAAAACTTTAATTTCTTCTCTCACTTATGCTTCCAAATACTTACAAATTGTCTTGGTGGTGTGCAGGAATTTGTCATTCTTTCAAAGCACTAGGCATCTAAAAGCCACCTTCAGTTCTTGAAGAAACATTGTAAGTGCTGTGGTAGGCCACTATGAGAAACAGTCTTAGGACAACTTCTTGGTACTTCTCAGGTTCTACCATCTAGACAGCTCACAATTATCTAAACCATTAGTGGAAATGTGAATTGGTTCAGTCTTGTTGGAGGTCAATTTGGCACTAGTGATCAAAGATTTAAATGCACACATCCTCTAATGCAGCAGTGTCATTTAAACATGGATGCACAAAGATAGGTAAAAAGATGCTCTTTATACAAGTAAAATTTTTTTAAAAAATTACTTCAATGTCCATCAATAAGCGAATAGTTTATTTATGAGATGGTATAGCCATACTCTGAGATAATATGAAGCTATTGAGAAATGTTTAACTGAAGGGTTTTTTAAAAAAATAATAAACAGAAACTGGTCCAACATATATTCAGAAAATAAAAAAGTAAGCTATTGATCAATTTATATTTTATCCACTTGAGGTTAATCAAAGCCATGTTTTATATCCACATATACCTTTTTAAAAATATTTTTTTAGTTGTAGATGGACACAATGCCTTTATTTTATTCATGTATTTATATGTGGTGCTGAGAATCAAACCCAGTGCATCACGCATGCTAGGCAAGCGTTCTACCGCTGAGCCACCACCCCAGGTCCTCCACGTATACCTTTATACAGAGAAAATATGTAATTAACGCAGAGCCCACTTATTCATTTATTCTTTGAAAATAGTATTTATAAGCTGACTTCTCTGAGCTAGGCTGAATAGATACAATGTTAAATAAAACATGGCACAAATCTTCATGAAGTCAACAGTGTATCAACTAATACACACAACAACATTTTAAGGTAAAAAGAGATTACATCTAATAAAGACATCAGTATTTTCTTAAAGATTGGTTGCAAAGTGGAATCTGAGTTCATACCAATGAATTTTTCATCCTCTTTTTAGCCAGTACATTGCCCTATCTTGAAATTGAACAGATCTTTAATCCAGTAGGTTTTGAACATCATGTGTTGGTCACGTAGAAAATACTGGCTCATAGAATACTCAGATCTTGACATATTTCAATGTGTATTATCAAAGAAAATCACATTTATTAAACTCACACTGACATCATTAAGAAATGTTTACATTTTGGGATGTTTTCAAGTTCACAGTAGTAGATAAAATATTTCCCAAATTACGTTTGTCTGGAAGTTTGAATTTAACACTGGCAACATATACTATCAGTTGGTTTCTTAAAGTGATAGAATCATCCAAACCTGAAAAAATGTTATTTGTCATTCATTCTTTTAATAAAAGTGGTGTTCAATAGAAAAGGTGGCTAGTTCAATCAATAACTCAATTATACCATAATTTTATGTATACTCTCCATCTCATCACATACAATACTAAAAAGACATGTACTCATGATTTGCAATTAAAAAAAATTAATCTTTTTAGTACTTCAACAAGGATACTCTTATGTGAAGTTGACTCCCCCTAAACACTTTTTTTTTCACTGTTAACGTATGGCAAAGAGAAATGTGATACTCCTAGCTTAGATTGATGCCAGAGCCTTGATAAATAGCAGGTGACAGTTTTATTCAATGTCACCCTTGCAGTATCCATACAAAGATTAACAGTAAAAAAGCCAAAGACCAGTGATGTTTTGGTAATATTATAAGATAGTTTTGATCACATTGAGTTGTTAAGGTCATTCTTTGATAATTGTTGAAATAGTCCTATAAACTGTGAGAAAGTTGGATTTTATTTCTGTTACAATCTGCAGCTACTTGGTGAGATTTCAATTAGACAAAGATATTATTTAATTTGAATTGAAAGATAAAAGAAAGGTTTCTTAATGGAGAAAGTGATGGTACCATATATGGAGAGGTTGGGAGACGGTTGGAGTAGGCACATGAGAGAACAGTGGAGAGTAGTTTGAGACAAAATGCATTTAAATTGTCCATCTAGCATGTGCAGGCAAGGACTCAGTAGGCAATTTTGTAAGTCTGGAGATTAGCAGTGAATTCTATCCTGGGTTTATATACTTAGGAGTCATTTATGTACAAGTACAGTTCAAAATTAAGATGAATTTTGTATGTCACACAGGAGGAAAGTGAAGAGAAATAAGAAAAAAAAAACTTGAAACAAGCCTTGGACAAATCAAACTTTTCAAAAATTTTTAAAAGAGTTGATCTCTTCAGAACATGTTTGGAAGCACTGGAACTTTAAGAGAAAGAGAAATTTGCTGTTATAAACTGAAAAGTTTCCAGCACACATATCCTTTTATTATTACAGCTTTATCAAGGCAAACATATTTAAAATGGACAATTTAATGAATTTTGGCAACATGTATACACCAATGAAATCATCCACACAGTCAAAAGATGGAGTCAAAATGCTTCCCCATCACTACTTACTCCAGCTCTCCCTCCCCACATTCCTCAGGCAGCCATTAGTTCATAGAATTTTATAGAATTTTATTCAAAAATAAAATAATAAGAAGAAACAAAGACATCAATACAATCAAAGGTCACTCATTTCACAGGGAAATGAGTCTCTGAGAAATGAGCTGGCTTCCAGAATAGTACCATTTTTTATGGACCAATGAAGGGTTAGAACCCAATTGTTCTGACATCCGTTTGGGGTGGGTATCTTTCCACTATCCTGGGCTGTCTCTCCTCTTTGAGCTTGTGTCCTCATATTATTTCTCTCCTTCTTGGCTCTTCTTAGTATCTCTTATGAAAGCATTTGAGGAAGAATTTATCCCCTGTAGGTTGGAGTATTTTGATATGTTAGCACACAAATCCTTCAGCTCTGACAGCTACTGGAGGCTGCCTTGGAATTGGCTTATTAGGCTGGAGAAACACACCAAAGATATTTCAATCTTCTCTTCTATGGAGAAATCCCCATTGTATTTCACTTTCATTGTCATAAGATAATTCAACAAATATTATGTAAACCTGAAATTTTCAAACTTGCTGGTCTTAGAGCAAATACTTTTTTTTTTTCCCAACAGGGAAAGTCTTAAGTAGTGGAGGAATACAAATAGCTCATTACAAAGGAGTTTCTAGAAAGCTCTAGGATAGAGCAAGGGACTGAGATTGGGAAGGGACAAAATCAATAAACTACATGTTATCTAGGGTTATGGTTTTGATGGGAGGTGTCCCCTAAAAGCTCATGTGTGAGAAAATGCAAGAAGGTTTAGAAGAGAAATGATAGGGTTATGACAGCCTTAACCCAATCAGTGAATTAATCCCCTGATGAGATTCACTGAGTGGTAACTGACGTCAGGTAGGGTATGGCTAGAGAAGGTGGGTCATTGGGGGCATGCCTTTAGGGTATATATTTTGTATCTGGAAGTGAGTCTCTCTCTCTCTGCTTGCTGATCATAATGTGAGCTGCTTCCCTCCACCATACTCTTCCACCATGATGTTCTGTCTCACCTCAGGCCCCAAGGAGTGGATCCTGCTGTCCATGGACTGAGACCTCTGAAACTGTGAACCCCCAAATAAATTCTTCCTCCTCTACAATTTTTCTGGTCAGATCTTTAGTCACAGCAGCAAAAAATCTGGCTAAAACATTCCATGAACTATCACTTTAGGCAACTGACACTGTCTTATTGTGAAGCTCTAGAAGACACTGTGGATTATACCTCAAAGCTATCTTGTCTAAAGGGTGTGAAAGCTGGAATACTTACTTGTATTTCCGTCAGTCATCAACTGCTTCTCCAGGGAGCCTGAACTCCCTGGAACTTCCTGCCTTCTTCCTGCCTAGGTGAGGACCACACCAAAGCTTTCAGGGTCGTGGGTACTTGCAGGTAGATGCTGTTGTCACGTGCCAGATTGTTGAGTGCTGAGGAGCAGCATGCAGGCCACATGTATGGTTCACTTGGAAAGGGAATCTCAGCTTTCACAAGAATCATGGGATTCTCATTAGTATTTGTACATCATTAGGCTGGAAGCAAGCTCTAATTGGTAACCCATAATCCCTCTGAGAACAAGATCTGTGTCTCATTCATTATCATACCCTCTGAATGTCTGATCTTCATAAGTGATCAACAGATATCACACAATGGATTTTTAATCAGTTCACTAGAATACTTTTCTGTGAACTGCATTCAGCTTACCTATGGGAGTGTATGTGGCAGTGCTGAGGAGGACATTCTCTGTTGTCACATCATTTAAATTATACCCTGGCTCCATCCTTTACTAGCTATATGACTGATGGCAAGTTTCTTAACCTCTCTGAATCTTGATGCTTTCATCTGTTACATGAGAATTATCTTAATTCTCATGTAGTTCTGTTGCTGCAGATTGAATGAGATTGTTCATGAAAAACAATTATCATAACTCCTGACACTTGTTAAATGTAAGACCTGCTAACTATTAGTATCACTTGAAAATGGCCAACATTTGAACTGACCAAGTTATGGTTGATGATATCAAACTTCACACATAACATGTAGTAAAATAAAATGATTGTGATCTCATCTGAGGCACACTTGTCAAAACTAATCACTTTTCAGTGAGAGGTAGACATAACTTTACCCTGATCTTTCCATTCCTTAACACAGTGTTTTCAAATGTTTCACTCCTTTGGGGAAGTAGCCCTGTGTTTTGAGTTAGGGAGACATATTAGCACAAGTCATTTGGGTAAAAGTTTAAAGGAGAATTTCAAATATTATTTTCAATCTTACAAAGATCAGATTTCATTATATACCTAAATGACAATTGTGCTATCTCTTGAATTTTATTTGTTTACATTTCCATTAATATCTCATTTATCTTGTAGTTCAAGCTTAAGTTTACTTTTCTTTAAATTGTTAAATTCATACTAGGTAAGAAGAATCATACTTGAGGTCACTTGGGCAATTTTCTGCCTTCAAGTACAATACTGATTTATCCTAGCTGGACAGAACTTTACTCTGGAAGGAATTTCATAGCCATTATCAAGAATGCATTGACATAATAAATGATTTTCAGTATGAGACAGACCACTTAAGCATCTTTCCTTTTCTTCCATCCTTAATAGAAAGAGAAAAACAGAAACCTTTGTGAATATACTTGAAAATTATCATTGATTATCTTTATTTTCTCTGAGCCAGATGTTCTGTGATCTTCTTATCTTTTGAGGGAAGCAGCAAAAGATCATAGAAAAATCTCTTAATTTGGGCTATGGAAACTTAAAGTCTGGTCTTAGTGTTTCCACTCTGCTCTTGACTCAGTGATCTCACAGACAGTGTTAATAATACCTTCATTCAATGATGAAACACGTGATCATATCAGGGTTTAGATGCACTTGAGAAAATGCAAGTCGAGTCTGTGGATATAGGGTTGGAAATGCAGCCAACACTTATTATTATAGACAGAGGGTCTGAAATGATTAAGCAAAGGTGGGGAAGGACAAGTATAAGTAATATTATTCTATTTAGAATCCAAGAACTGAAGTTTCTGTTCACTCAAACTTGGGCATATATTCTAATAACTGAATATGACAAATGGTGTTGAAAATTTCCTCTTCTTGAGAGTATTCCAACGAGAAGAAAGCAGATTGTTGGTTTAGTGGAGGGGGTTCAAGGGAGAAGGCAGGACAAAAACAAAAAACATAGACTGTGAAGTGCAGAGATTGCATCATACAAGACAGAATGATGGCAAAGGGTGGAGATTTAGAAAGAGGTGGTTGCAAAAAGAATTCATGGAGTTCTAGAAGCAGAGCTGGCTTATGTACCAAGATTGGCCTCATATTGGAGAGGGATGAGGGGAAAAGGGAGTGTGTTAGTTACTTTCTGCTGTGTAACAAATTATCACAAAATTTAACAGCTTAGAACATGAATATTTACTTATTTCACAGTTCCAATGGGCCAGAAATAAAGGCACAGAGGACCTCTGCCTTAATATCTCTCACAGAACTATAATCAAGTTATTGCTCAGCTGGATTAAGCTATTCTGATTGCTGGCAGGATTTAGTTCCTTGAAGCTTGTTGGAATGAGGGCCCTAGTTCCTTGCCAGATGTTGACCAAGGTCCACTCTCAATTCTTCATCATGTGATCCTTTCTGTTGAGAGGCTGAGAACACAGCAGCTTCTTTCCTTAAAATCAGTAAGGCAGGCTGTCCACTAACAAGATACTGTTCATGATCTTACATCATCTATTAACAGAAGTGAATTTCATCACTTTTACTGAATTCTGTTTGTTAAAAAGAATCTAGCCCCCAAGTCTAGCCCTCATTCAAGTGCACAGTGGATCACACAATTCAAAATACCAGAAAATGGAGATAATTTGAGGTCATCTTACACTCAGACCACCATGGGTAGCTGACATTTTATAGAGTAGCTATTGTGCCAAGGTACAGAGCTGAGAATTGCTAGAGTATGTGTTCTTAAGTTTTGTGGCCCTTCTAGGCATGGAGCCAGGAAGGTTAATGTAGTAGCTACAATAAAAATTCTCCCCTTTCTTCACTTCAGTTTCTTCAGCTGTAAGAAGACAGGGTCTGGATTAAGGTCTCATCCAGTTCTTTGGTTTCATCCCTTCAGGGATTTCCATAAGCCCATCACTGAAGCCTTCCCCAGTTTTCCAGATTCCTTTTTAATTGCAGAAACTGATATGGTACTTATGCTTTAATAAAGGGTTTGCCTGAGTGTAATGAGATTGTGAAGGACTGCTATATTCTACAATATTTACCCCAACATAACAACCAGGGCATTTCTGAAGAATGGAATATAGCCACACTTTTGTGTACCAAATAAATTTTCTATTAATTATGAATGTTTACTATAAGAAAAAGACTTTCCAAAAAATTATGTAAAAGTAAAGATGTAAGTGATAAAGCAGGAGAGAAGAGTATCGGTGAAAGGTGAGGCAGAAGCCAGCAGACACTTGTTGAATGCGATTATGTACTCAGGCAGAGTACTAGGAGACATTTGGCCTCATAATTTTGTTTTGATATGCAAGCGATTACTTTTTCAAAGGCTCTCCTATATTTCATATGTATTCTTTGCCTTTTAAAAACTTGAGCCCAATGTATTACTTGCATTTTCTCCAAATTCTCAATTACCATCCAACTCCCCTCCTCAATCCCTTGAGATTAGTGTAGAAAATATATTGCATATGCCTTTGATAGCAAATTAAACTTGCTCATATTTTTGTTCCCTCCCAAGATCCCCATGATGATTGAGATTCCAATGAAATCATGACAATCATCAAGGAATGTACTCTCTTGCTGTCCACATGCTAATGTGTGATGGAGCTAGAACTCACCCTCAGGTGATGGAGATTGCGGTTCTTGTCTTTCACGAATCAGTAAAGGTTCCAATTTATATTGGAGCAGCCTTTTCCCACTGGGTCAGCCTCCTGGCTGGATTCAATCATAGTTTCTAGACTTGGCTTGATTCGGTAGCTCAGTATAGACACAGCTTCAGTCCATGGCCTTTTACTGCTCTAAGACCAGTTTTCAAATAAATAACTGGCTAAATGGTTTCCAGATGCTAAAATAAAAACTATACAGATGCAAATATATTACATTTAATTTCAAGGCTGTTTAAGGTTTTTACTGTGCCTTGAGAAGACAGCTATAAAAAATGCACATCACTTGAGCACAGCATACTTCATCAATTACTCCAT
This sequence comes from Geosciurus inauris, assembly GCA_004024805.1. NCBI lineage: Eukaryota > Metazoa > Chordata > Mammalia > Rodentia > Sciuridae > Geosciurus > Geosciurus inauris. The sequence continues at coordinate 477,980 of PVHX01000016.1, forward strand.
TAGCAATAACAATGTGGGAAATAAAGGATGAAATTGAGTACAATAAAGTAATGAAGAAAATGAACATAAACAAGAAATGGAAATCACCAAGCAATGAATTAATATTGAGCCATAGCTACCCAGAGTTCTGTTCAGGTCCTTCTTGAACTTACAGTGTTTCTGAACACAGATCAATAGTGTCCAGGATTTTCAACTGTTTTTCTCATAATGATGAGCTTTTGGGAATTGTGCTACCATGTGTCTTTGCCCTGTTTACCTTATGATCCATAGCACATACCTATGATGGCTCTGTGGCTGGATAGTTGTCCCCAGATAAGGAATCCTCCTGTCAATCAGCCCTAAACTATTGGACTCATTAGCATGAGTCAAGCTGTATTTTGGCATTTCTGTGATGCAAGGTGGGAATACATTAGCCATCCCCAAGGTCACATGTGTACATTGGGCATAGAGTAAGGAAGAACTGTTGTCACCATAGCTGAAAACTGTTCACCCAATCAAATTTCTCACCCATTGCATTAAAAATATATAAAACAACAATCAAATTCTTTGGCGCTGGAAGAATGCATCTGAGAAAAATAACAGCTTGGGTAAGAAATTAAAAGGTGAGGTTCACAAAAAAAAAATAGGTTGAAATTTGTTTTATGAAAGCCACAGCTTAAAAATGACAGGCTCTCAATTATATGTAAGGTTTCAAATGATTAATTCATGATGCTTCTTACAAAAGTAGGATGAAGAACTTATCTACTGCATAGAGCTGTAAAGAACAACCACAAAAATAAATAGGACATTTAGAACTACTTGGATTTACCTATATAGGAACAAGTAGATCATAAGGAGAAAAATAATCTAGGTTCATGTGAATGCATTTGATAAAGCTAAGAATGCTGAGTCAACTGTCCTTGGACAGTAATTTACGTCAGGAACAATAATGGAAACTCTTTGGTTCCCACCATGTCACACAGTGAATGGGTTGAAATAACCATGATGAGCGAAGAAGGCTTAGGGCGGCGAGTGGGAGAGAACAGGGACGCTGAAGCACAGAGAATCTCTCAATAGCTTTGTCAATTTCACAGTGTGGAGCCAGTGTGTCTCTGCACATGCCTGAGGCTAGGGAAGCTAGATAAAACGATGCTGTAGCTATCCCTTCTGTCCTTGTAGGTTTTGAACCCCGTGGACAATTAACACTTACTATCTCACTGGGATTGTATCTCATTACTTGTGTACCTGGATGTTCCACTGTATTTTGGCTTTAGATTGACAATTTATGGTATTGCTTTTCAAGTTCAGTAACTTCTATTGATCTTCTAGATCCACCTACCTTCTTAAATTCTTCTCATTAAAGTCCCGAAAGCAGTAAACCTTGCCTCAGTATCCAAAAAAGATTCCTGATGCCTCTATTCCCAACTTCAGCCCTTGAGTTGTCAGTTAGTTTAAAAGGGGAGACCGTGTATTCCAGGAGACCCAATTTGTAAGATTAAATCAAATTCTCTTGGATAAGATGTGGTCCTGGAGGAATCCATTGGTGCAAATCTTTTGGGCAGTATGTGCCTGCTTTCTACCAGCCTCTTGCCTCTTTGATCCTGCCATGCACCTGTTTTATCTCCAGGAAAGAGTTAAACTGAGGAGGTAGAGGGAAGGCCATGGCATGCAGTGTGGAAAAGCACTGGCAAGAGGATTCCTTCTCCCCCACTGTTCTGGGTTCCTGACCCACAAATGCCGCCATCTATTTGTGTGACTGAGAAGACACTCCTTTAGGTCAGGTGCCTCACTTTCAAAATAATCTCATTTGACTCTGTCCCCACAATCCCTTGTTAAAACCAGAGAAGACAATAAAGACACTATTCTGCTGTGTCTGAGAAATCTGTGATCTATGGTTTGTAGAGGGATGGATGGAAAGTGAAAGAACCTTAGACCAAATTTTCAGAAAAGAATCTCTGTATCTTTCCTTTTAGTGTTCTCCCTCTTCCCTTGCTCCCACCACAAAACTAAAGAAAAATGAAATATCAGCAGCTGCATTTTACATCCATGAAAAAGAGTCCTTCAAGAGACTTTCCATTCAGGCATTCAGATTTACTGCACCAACCAGTGGGAACTTACTGCATTTATTTAAACTTCTGTCATCGTCATTGTGAATATAGCCAGAGGTCTCCTGTGTGCTTCCAGATGAAGTGCTGAATGGCAACTAAAGTAAACAAAGCAGCATCTCACTTTCTATTCTCTTGGCTGCGCCACTGGTATTTAATGACATAAGAAATACCCAGAAGCCACAGTTGAGTTAAGCATCAGCATAAATAAAATGACAGTCCACAAAGCACGAATGTGCATACCCTAAATTCTGAAATCAGATTCCTTTCTCTCAGGGCACCCCTCAAGCTGAAGTTATATTTCTTTTGCCCTTACAAAATTTACCTCACCAGTGGGCCTTTATAAAATCGAAGCTGTAGCTTCGTAGATAGCAAGGACTTGGCGAGCAGTTCATCAGCCACCCACTCCCTTATGCCTCTTCGGCCCTTGGGTCCTGTGCCTCTCAAATGTGCTCTTGTTTCTTGCTCCTCAGGGACATGGCATCTTCATGGCCTTCCATGTCCTGGCATGGGGGAAATGATTAAAGAGTACAATATTACTAATTTTTAAAATACTTTTAATAACCCATCTCATTTTGATATATGTAGCTTGTCTGTAAGGTGGTCAGGGAACTGACTCTTCTGTGACAAACTGTCAATTTATCACAGGTGGAGTCAGGGGTTTCCAAGGCCTGAGCAAGGCAGTCAGGGCTATGGCAATTTAGTGTATCAAAGCCACATAGGCAACATGCACATAGAGGTTCAGGAAAGGCTTGAGTTGGGCAGGTCACCAAGATACAGGCAAGCAGCTCTCACAAAGAATTGGATCAAAGGGGCATCACTGAGTTTCAATGAGGATGCCACCCACATATGAAAAAGATGAGGCTCTGCAGCACGAGCTGCTTCTAACTATATCTCTAGTGCTGATTAACTCCATGGCCTTAAGGAAAAAGATTTATTCCTTTTGAATCTGTTTCCTCATGGAAAAATCATTCGTTTGTTTATCCAACAGGCAAGTTCTATTGCATCCCAGCTTTATAAAATGAGCAGCCCGGAATTTACCAGTAAAGGAAAGAATGAGAGTAAAGAAACGTAGAGATCTGAAAACACTCAGCAAGTGTTTTCAGATCCTCTAAGGTAACCAGATTGCATGAGTTTAAGAGTGAGGCAGAGAAAGTGGGAAGTATTTGTCAACAATGGCTGTGCAGAAACTTCTATGCCATCAGAACCACCCAGGGCAGCAATGGAGTCGAGCCATTGCTTTAAAGTAGGAAAATGGCAGAGCACAGGGGATTGCTTGTTTTATCACTTGTAGCACGAATGATATCATACTCTTCAATATTGAGATTAATTATGTAATTTTGTATTGTTCAGTCTGGCAGGGACTGTGTAATCCCCCTCACTGACTGTCCTGCTAATATAAGAACCATGGGGTGCATCTCAGTCCAAAGAGAATGATCATCCATCTAAACAGAAGTCTACAGGCCAAGGGACAGAGTGAGATGACATGTTTTCTGCTGTCTCTACCTCTGTCATTGGTGTGGAAAAGTGGCTTCCCTAAATCTGATGTTTTCCTGCTCACTGCTGCAAAGACCATACCACTTAATCTACATTTTTTTTAAAGTAATGAAGACAGAGAAAGCAGAGGTTTCTGTTCAAGGTACAGCTACCCTGTCTAACTATTCTTGGACAGAGAACTCTATACCAACATTAACTGAGCTTTCAAAATTCAGGGTTTTTTTTGTTTTTGTTTTTTTTTTTTTTTGCATTCACTTTCACTTCTCCAGATGTCTCAAAAGGTTGTACTAAAGCAATTTTTGTGTCTACCCACATTCCTTTTGATCTCTGTCTTCTGAGTCTAAAAATTCCTCCTTATCCTTATTCCAAGTCTGTACCTATTTCCTGTTACACGAAGAATGATAACTCTTTGTGAAGAAAACCATGTTGTGTTACTACTCATTTAGATAACAACTTGGAAAAAATTCTCAGAGTAAGTCACTGGCACAAAAATTACATGGGGTGATTGTTGAAATATAGCTTGCTTAGATTGCTGGGTCCCATCTTAGACTTACTTAATCAATGCAAGAAGATGGGTTAGGAGTCTGAATTTTCAACACATTCTATGAAGGATTCTTATGCTTGTCAAAGTGCAAGAACTGCTAGCAGAGCTTTTGAGGCTACACAGATAGGAATGACATTGGAAGTGGAAAGACCAATGAAGAAGTTATTGTAATGATGTCGTCAAGCAATGATTACAGACATGACCAATAGTGATTATGGTGAAAAAGGGGAGGGGCATGCCTGAGAATCATTTCAGATGGAGATTAAACCTTCTGGTAGCATTCAGATTAGAATCAGATTGAGCTGGCTTATGAGTGTACAAATCACCAATTTTAGGAATGACTATCAATGCAAATCCCCTCATCTCCTTTGCTTGTCTACTGGGTAAACTGTATCTGCATCAAACTATGTTATGGAAAGATCCTGGAAGCAATTTTTGTGACACATTCGGTCATGTTTCAGCTACTTTATTTCATTCCATTGACTAACAAAGGCAGCCAGAATACACAAATAAGTCATCAGAGTGGCAGAGATATTAGACTGAGCTGGGAGAGTCACCAGGAGGGAACAGGCTGTAGTCCACTCTATCTGAATGTGCATTGTGAATTCCCTTCTGTCACCACAGGGCTCTGCTCAGTCCTGATGGCATCATACTGAAAACTCAGAAACTCTTAAGCATACGATCCATGAATTTGCCTGGAGGTTTGAATCCTTAGCCTCAAGACAGCATTCTATGTTTATGTTTATGTTCTACATTTATGTTTATGTTCTACATAAAATGGATCACCGAAGATGAGAATATGGAAGAACAAAGAACCAACAGCCACACATCATAGCAGTAACCCCAGATCTCTTTCAAAGGACACCATGTTTCAGGAGATTAATGAGTTTCTCTAAACACCATACACAATAAAATAAATTATTTATATATATTTAGAAAATATGGGCTTGGTCAGTGTTAACCAACTGTATTTACTGCACTACTCCTCAGAGTCTCTAATAGAATAATGTACACAGAAGCTGTGGTCCACTTTAAACACACACCTTGCAGCAGAAATATTGAAGTTCAGGTATGAGTCTGGCCACCTACAAGGGCACCGATTCACTTTCTGCTTCTGTTTCCTTGTCTGCAAAAGGCAGGTAATAATGATGCTTGCCTTGTAGAGTTGCCTTGAGATTTACATGAGGTTAAGACTGCAATGGCTCAGAATAGTGCCTGGAGCCTGTTAAGTACTCAGTAAAGCAAGACTAAGAGCAAACCAAAATGAAAACAACAGGAAAGCAAGTAGCATTTTGCAAATTGATTTGATCTAAGATGGTGCAGGAAGTCGGAGCAGGGAACATGTATTAATGGAAGGGTGTACTTCAGGACAAAGTTTGGGAAATTCCGCATTGGGAGATACTGATGTTCTGGGATAGGTGGAGTAGAAATGTCAGTAAGAGAGACTGAGCTGGATTAGAGAGATTGGAGAAGAAGGACTGAGGTCTGAACTGGTGATCTGCTACTTCCAGGCCTCTGAATCTGTTTCTAAACTCAGTGAACTCAGCCTAGCAAGGTCCGAGTCTCAACAGAGAAAAGGGGGGCTTTGGTCTATGGTCAAGACCATTCCCTGATTGACTTTACCCTGTTAGAGTAGTTTCATGGTAGCTAAAGGAGACATGTTCACACATAACAGTCTTACCAGACAACGGGAAGGAGTACCCTTATTCCCACCTGGGAGGTTTGGGATCTGCATGAGAATAAGTGTTCTGTGTCCTCAGATTTGCCTGACTGTTGCCTGGAATGCTCTCTGCTTATTCAAGGAAAGGGCTGGCCACCACCACCACCATGCCTTTACTTCTCTCTCTCTCAACTTTGTCTCAGCCTCTGTAATGGTGGTGCGATCATGGGCACAGCCCCTATCCCACCGGATGGGGCAAGAAGCTTGGCAGCTCCATTGTTAATTTTGGTCTTTGAAGGTTCTGGATCTTTCTATTACTTCTGGACCTAGAGGAAGTACTACACAGAGGAATGTAGGATTTTGCTCCCTTAATGATCGTCAGGATGATTCCAAGACAAAATAACTCAGAAATTTAGGGGATTAAAGACAGTGGAGTGAATGTTGACCAATGAGAAACAGGAGAAGAGAGTACATCAGCTAAGTTCCTTTACATGCTTTCTCCCAATAGGAAACATTCCAAGGGCCAGTGGTGCTCTGCTCTGTCTGGACACTGGCTATGTTCTCAGTGACATGATACCTTGAACTTGCCTTTGCCTGTTCCTGCCTCATTCTCCTTTTCTGTTCACTCTTATCTCAGAATTGAACGCAAGTTTTGCCTCAGTGTGTATTTTCAGGGAGCCCAGGCTAAGGAAGAGTCTATGTCAAAAAGCAGGATCATGTTTTGTGCCCTCGTTTGTATTCCATACATATATCGTCATGTTTCTTGGAGTTACGAAAATTGATCATGGGGAGAAAGACTCATAACAATCATCACTAAAATGTATTTCTTTTCTAGAGAATTTATCTTTCTGAATTTCTAAGTCAGTGACTGTGGTTTGAACGAGATCAAACCTGGCCAATTTAAAGTTTACCTTAATACTGAGGACAAAAGTATAAGAATAATATTTATTCCTCTTGGTGTTCCTAGCACTGGACATTCCTAGCACTAGAATTCTTAGGTCAAAGGCTTACAAACCATAGGACCACTGGCTGTCAATGCTGCCTACAAAAAACTGAGGTACAATGTCTGATACTTATTAAACATCATCTCTTCTCATTGGAAAGCCTACTGCAGGGAATTAGTCTGTGATTGGAATGTCAATAGTCAATTCCTGGGACTATCTGAATATCTGTAAAGTAGGCAGAAGTGTGTTGATTTATGTGAAGTCATGGTTTTCCACCCTGTCTGCATTTTAGAATCATGAGGGTAAGGGAATGTGAGGAGGCTTTAAAAAGTAATCCCAGGGCCCCAGCCTCAGAGACTTTGATTTCATTGGTCTACGTAAAGCCTAAGATTTAAGGTTTTGCTTTGGTTTTAATTTCCCAAAGTGTTTTTAATATGCACCAAAGATTGAGATCCTCAGTAAAAAGTATAGACTATGTTATAAATATATTAAATTACTTGTTTATCTGATGTTTCACAGAGTATTCGAAGGCAAGCAGTCACTTCCTCTGAAGAAAACATCAATGTAGGTGAATTGAATTCTGTATCTGCAGAATTTTAATAGAAAAATTAGTATAAAGAGCATGAAAATACTTGTGAAAACCTAGGTCACAGGCTGGGAACAATGCCGTGGAGGTGAGCCAGGGAGGGAGAACAGGAGGCGGACATGGAAAACTTACTGCCTAAATCTTTTGTGGAAGGCAGTTGAGAGAATCAGGGCTCCTGGCAAGTGAGCCCTGAGAGAAGACACAGCAATGAAGAGGACAGTGATGATAACAGCGGTGGTGGATTTGAGGAGGAAATTGAACAATTAGTGAGCCTCCAAATGTAGTGGGAACTGCAGTTTTCTCATTTAATTCTGATATAAATCTCTAGGAAATAGGGATCAAGTAAGAGTGTCTATTTTCCAGTACATGGTAGTCATTATTTCTCCTTTCTTACTTCTGTAAATAAATTGGAATACTTTGATTTGTAATAACTTTTGAAACCAAGAATGATCAGGATAAAAAAAATCAATTGACTTGAACTAAAATCTTGTCCAGTTTTGAAAATTCTTTCCTAAACTACAGTTCCTTGATGCCCCAGGGAACAGTACTGAAAGATGCAGACAGACACGGTCATGCACAGAGCCCTCTCTGGTGAATGGAAGGCATTGTTTTGGTTTTTTTTTTACTAAAGTTCTTTGAAAGAAGCCAATATCACCTTTCTGAAGTTAAGGAGTTCTTTTCTAGTTGCTGGATTCCAGGTATTTTCAAAGTAAGGCCTTTGAGCTCCATCAAGCATACACAACATTGACTTGATAGCATGTAGAACTTTGTGGTTGCCCAGAATATCTGAAGTGGGGAGCACACCCAAATGTCAAGGACTATGGCCAGCTAATTCAGTCTTGATCCTCTCTATTCCTAAAACGATGGTTACAGCAAACTCCTGCTCTCAAGACCTAAAACCCTTTCCCTGAAATAGAGCCACTTTGGTTCTGTGTTTAATTGGCAATCTCCCAATGTACTTGTTGGTTTAAATGCTTTAAGTTATTTTTTGAAAAATCTGCTTACATAAAGGGAGTAATCCTGAAAGTCCATTCACTTTGTCTCTGAATAATACAAATCTTCCAGAGAAATCATCTCAGAAGGCTTTCTTAATTTTCCCACTTATCAGTTTTGAATAATATAAAACAAACCTGTGCTCAGCTTCTGCCAAGACAATGCATTGGGGACTTCCAGTGTTCACTGGGAATCATTACTTTGTTTTGGTTTGCTTGGGTTCAGACCCCTTGAGATGGCCCTTGAGTTTCAGGTTCATTTAAACTGCTGAGTTGAGCCTGGTTTCCATCTGCAACCATAAAATTGCTTTGAATTTCTCCAAACTCAGCCCAGGTTTACTACAAATTCATCTAAGAGTTGGCTAGGGTTCACTGAGAGGTTTGCAGATCTATTTGATTATTTAGCTGTTCAGATCTTAATTTCTCAACTGCCAGGTGAGAACTTTACCTGGTTGGAGATCCTCTCATCTGGAGGCACTTGCTTGTTACCCACGCCCAAGTCTAAAGGATTTCTTTTCTTTTGAGAATAAAGGTATTTGAAAGAAGAATACCTGTCTCCAAATCTCAGAATGTCTCGTAGATTTTTCCCCAAATTCATGGTGAAAACTTTTCTCCCACATGGGACCCTTCTTGTAAGTAACATGTGTCTCTCTTCTCTCTTAGGGTCTCCTTTTACACTGGAAGTTGCTGAGATGCTTTTCCCTTTGACATTGATGTGGATTAAGATCTAGCAAATGTGAATGAGCCTGAAAATGTTTGGATTTCAAGACCAGTTGAGACTAAGCAGTGTGTGCAGGCACCAGGGCATGTAGAGCTACCTGTGCTGGAGATAAATGCTGTATTGTGAATAAGACAAAATAAAGGAAAATGGAATATATTTTTGGAGGAATGATTGGGGGCAGTTCCTAGTGAAGTGGTATGTAATAGATGTATAAAGATTTAAACTCTAAAATTTCAGAGGATTTACTACAATGTAATTTTTTTTTCTTTTTGAATAGATTTTAGGAATGTTGGGTAATTTCATTTTGCCTCTTCACCCTTCTTCCATGATGCTCTGCAAAATCTAGCTCAAACTAGGACACTTCATAATGATTTGTACCCATACTGGATATACTGTCATCATTATTTAAAAACACATTCTTCACTCAAAACTCTGAGTACATCCACTGCTCCTCATCATCCACTGCTTATCTATATCCAGAGCTACTCACAGTACCAAAAATGAAACATAAAATTAAGATTTAAAATGGAGTAGAAATGCCTATGGATAACATTTTAAAAGATAATTTTGATGGCTCTTTAGTAAAACTCAGTTTTGATGGTGCCCTAAATCTAGTTTTGTCACCAAAAACTTTAACCCAAGTGTCACACTAAAATTGACACAGTGAAATTGTGTAATGACATAATCAAGAGACAATGAGACAAAAAATTAGAAAGCAAGTTAATGTGCAAAGTGGGTAATAGAATATTTTATTTAATTTTCCTGGTACACAGAAATGGTGTACTTGCTAAATGTACTAATAAGACAAACCAGTACACATACACATTGTTAGAATTTTACATGGTCCTTCCTGGTGGATACTAAAATATAGCTGAACACACCCCTCAGAGGTTTTATTATTTTGTTCACTTTGATCTTCTCCATAAAACTTAAAAGTGGTCAACATACAGCCTGCAAACTAGTCATAGTATTTAGCTATGAACTTTTACTCATATTAAAACAGGCCATGCTGTATACAGTCATTGTCATTGTAGTTATGATTCCGGAGGAGGGAGGAGATTTTCATGACACAAGTATTTTCATTTTCATGTCTTTGGCTTCACCTTCCTCAGGCAGGGGAACTGATGATGACTAGATTCCATCCCTTGTTCATACATCAGAACAATGTACTAGTTTCCTCAAGCACTTTGGAAATTAGTAGGAATGATCTAGAATCTCCATTTTCGACCTCGCTAGTAATCATTGGTCTTTGGGCTTGCATGCATATTCAAGTGAATATGGATTCAAGGTCTTTCATCTGTTCTCAGCTTAGCCACAGCTGGAGCCTAAAGTGGAATTCCTGTAGGGATCACAGGAACTGATTTTTTTTTTTTTTTTTTACTCCAAAACTAGTTTAAATGTGAAATCACCTGTAAGGAGATTAGGATGGGAATGTCTGAGATTTAAAATGGCAAGGCATTATCTTTGTCCTAAAATCTACGTGGAGTGCTAAAGGACCTAGCTGTAAATTACATAAGCAAAGACGAAAGCAATCATTGTTTTTGTTCTCTAATACTATTTTTACTATTCTAAGAGAAAAATGAATTATGTTTCTAAAAGACTGTGAGTAAAACTTAGTGTTGTGAATATGCTTATCTCCTAGAGACACTTCTTAAATTTGTAAGGACAAAGGTAAATAGGTTTACTCTAAAATAAAAGTTTTAATTTATGTGTCTTTATTTTGTTGTTACTTTGTTTTGTTTTCAGTATAAGAGATTTTGTTTGCATATAACAGTTTTTAAAAGGCTTTATTTTGGTTGAATATACAAAAACGATTTGCATGAAATCAATTCATTTATTTGTTCTTTCTATATCAAACATCCTTCTATTGTTTAGTTGATATTATTAGGTGAATTACATGCCTCTCAAAATTCATATTTTGAACCCCCATTAAGTCAGTATGACCATATTTGGAAATAGATGCTTTACAGAGGAAACTGAGCTAATGTGAGGTCAATAAGGTAGTCTCCAATCCAATATGTCTGATATCCTTATGATAAGAGGAAATTCAGACACAGATGTGCATGGAAGAAAGATGGTCATGTACTAGCCAGGGGCAAAGGCATGGAACAGATTCTTCTCTCAGCCCTCCGAAGCAACCAACCCTGCTGACACCTCAGCTCTGACTTCTAGCCGCCACACAGTGAGAAAATAAATTTATGCTTTGTGTGCTATTTCATCTGTGGTACTCTTCTACTGAGACTCTAGAAAAATAATAGCCATTCAATAAAAATGACTTCACATTGAGCAATCAACTACATGGAAGATGTATTATTCTAAATAATGGAAGAAATACAAAAACGACTTCTCATGATGGGAACACTCAATACTGATATACGGAAATGAGGTGGTGAAGGGGAAGATCAACAGGTGGAGAATGAAAGAAAAGCAATGTCTTTAGACATATGTAGATGGCAGCCTTCTGTAAGATATTTGTATGAGATGGGCAACCCTAGAAAGAACATACCAGAGAGTTCTAGAAGGTCCCAATAGTAGTAGTGAATACAAGACTCCTCTTAGTCTCTTCTCTTACAGAGGTACACCAATTCCTGTTTAAAGTTTGCTGTTCTGTTTCCTTGACAAAAGAAAAGAAGACCTAGAAGAAAGGAGAGAGTAATTATATATGATCAGTCTTGCATGCTTCAAAGATGGGAGCATCTCTCAGTTTACTGGGTGTTCCAGGCAACCTTGATGCCCCATCTCCTTTGATGTTCTGGGTGTGTCTCCAAAGTACTTTCCTTTTTCTATGATTAATTGGTCATAGTTCCCTGTGCTCACAGAGTTGTTCCTTCATTTACTGCTGTAACTTTGGTTACTTACCAAAGGCCATTTCAACACAGAAGGCAGGTTTCCTCCTTCACCACCTATATGCTTCGCATGCCTTTCTGACAAATCTGTTAACAGTGCAGATGCAGTCCGGACCTATCTCCAGGACCCCTTAGTAGTCTCAGTTAATCTACCCCATGGCCCTCCAAGAAAGTTATTGTAAAATCAAAATCATATTTTATTTAATTTAATTTTTGGTACCCGGAATTTAATCCAGAAGCGCTTAACCACTGAGCCTTCCTTTAGTTTTCATTTTGAGACATGGTCTTGCTGAGTTGCTTAGGGCCTCACTAAGTTGCTGAGGCTGGCTTTAAACTTGCCATCCTCCTGCCTCAGCCTGCTGAGCCGCCGGGGTTACAGGCCTGTGCCATGGTGCCTGCCCAAATCACATTTTAAATAAATATCAGAGTTTGGATTTAAATGCAGAATTTTGCATGTCCACTGCTATACTGCTTTCATCCTCTGTAAGAATGAAAAATGGGGAGAATTCTGTCTATTTGAATGAGCATACGACTTTTAGACCCATGGGACCTATATTCTCCATATTTTAGCTAAATGGATTCTGATCTAATCCCAAAGAGGGTGCAGGGTTCCACCTCTCTCTACATGAAAATCACCCCAAACTTTTTAAAACACAGATGCCCAGATTCAAACCCCAGGAGATTTAGTTTCAGCTGAGGTGAGGTGGGGCCAGGCTTCAGTACTTTTAGAAGGTATCTAGAAAATTCTATAATAGAGCCAGGATTGAAAACAACTGGTATGAATAGAAGCTCTATGCAGTTGAGGAAATAAAAGGTACAAATAGTTGAATATATTCCATTAGGATTTCAAAACAAATGAAATCAATTAAATGGAACCACTAGTAATTAGTTGGAGTTTCTATTAATTTAACAGAAATACATGAGGAAATAAAAGAGAAATCAACACAAAATGAATTATTTTTCTCAGACATTCAATTTGTAGATGTTATAAATTATTCCTATTAATCATGATCATTAATAATATGATTATTGTTATTATATTTAAAAATAGTTATTGGGTTATTTCTTTGTTAAACACTGAAAAAACACTTAGAAAATTAAAATTCATTGGCTATTCATGTATGTTTCATGAACAGCCAAGGTTTAACTTTGTTCTTACAAATTTTACTTCTTTGAATAATTAAAAACCCCTTGCTGAGACTCCTTTTCTAGCCTATTTTAAAGTTCTATTGTGCAAGAGTTCCTTCTCCTGCCCAGTTCTTTCTCACTGTTCCTGATCCAGACTATTAATATAATGCTTCACTGAGAACTAAATGTTTTCTTTCTTCCTTAAGCTTAAAAATTGAAGTCATGGTTTCACTATTTGAAAAATCCAAAATTCAAGCCTAACATGGATTTTAGTTACACTGTCATGTTTAAACATTTTTGATAGAAAATGCTTTATTGCCACTGATTGAAAGCCACAAACATGCTTTGAATCCAGTTCAATATATTTCTTATTTGTTTCTGATTTTCGTTTTTTTTCCCCTTTTAATTATTATTAGAAGGTATAAATTTCCAGAAAAGCTTGGCCCTGACAAGGCTCCATTATTTGCACATGACAAGCTTTATCAAAAACAGTTGGATTTTTGTAAGAAGCCTTTTATGTTTCCTCCATAAAATATAAATAAATGAAAAGGATTAGACTGAGGAAACGGAGTGTAATTCATCACCAATGTGAAACACAGTCAACGGGCTGCAGATGATGAAGTGAAGGACTCGGGATAGGGCTCCAGGCAAGAAAACCCCCTTGCCTGTACCAGCGTGACTGACATCCTTAACTTCAGCAAAGGAACACAGCTCATTTTTTTTGGTTTGTGATGTCATCTTAATTTATTGTCCTTTTGTTTTTTAGTGTTCGGTGTATAGGTCTAAATCTGGTTTTGACTCTTGAAAAGTTATCATGTTCTAAAATTGACTCTAAATGGTAGAGTTAAGGCTCCCCCCTTCACCTCCCCACCTCTCTCTTTCTCCCTCTTTCTCCCTCGCTTGCTCTCTCTTTTGTTTCTCTCTAACACACAGAAAAATAAAACCATACAAAAGAACAATACAACGCACACATGGCATTTACCTCTGCAAAGGCCATGGCTCTTAGCAGCATGAAAAACCATACTTAATAGATCTTATATTTCAAGAATTATTAGTTATAATTTAAGAAGAAAATTGCATATTATATATATGTATATATATACTTGCTATATCTTTCTAACCATAAAATCAAATATTGTAGCTAGGTTAGCCTAAAATAACATTGTTTGGGCTGATATAACTCTTTCTAGTTTTGTCTGTACTTACCGTGTGCTCTTTCTTGTTTGTGGTGAAGGGGAAATTCATAGTGTAATTTCCCCTTAAAATCTGTCTGAACTTTCAGAAATAAGAGACTTTTCGTGTTCTATATTCTTTCTCTGAACTTCCATTTCTATCTAATAATAATAGAGTGCTTCATAGCATATAAATCACATTTCTGTTTAAAAGTGACCCTCCTCGTGACCTTTTTGTCCCTGCCTGTCAGCACATATCCCTCTAGAAATAATAAGCTCTCGCCCGGAATGAGTGCTCAAAATTAGACTGATTCCAGGAACCACCTTTATGAAGTCTGGGATATAGCTCATTTTGAAGTTAAATAATTTAACAGCTTCCCAAAAGTAGTCATAAACTGGATGTGTCATTTTAAACAGAGAGAAGTTTACCGATAGGATTGTAAAGGAGAAAAAGAAAATATGTCAATAAGTTTGTAGTTGGAAAGAAACATATGAAAATGATAGCATAGGTATATTGCCATCATCTTCTGTTAAAGCAGAGTTGAGAATTCATTATTTCTTTTTAAATCTAGCCTAGTTCTTAGAAGCCATAAGAAATTATAACCTCTGTCTTCTGTCCTTTTAACCTTGAATTCTTTTGATCCTGGAATTCTTCAAAATTTAAAACATGATCCCAGAATGAGTCATTTTAGGGAAACATATTTTATAGAGAACTTGCACATTTTTCCTGTATATTAACACTCAATTATGAGTGTTCAGTACAAATACCGTAAGTACACAATTTTCTAGTTTTACTATGTTCCGGGTGAAATAGTCCTGCTTAATGGATGTAACAAAAATACCATTTGTTTAGGAAAAAAGAAGGATACAAGATTGAGCCTTTAGAAGCTGGCCCCTAGAAATAATTACAACTAACTGTGTAATAATAGACGGGGAGGAATTTTGTTCCCTTTCAAGCAATAATTTCATTTTTAAATCAATGGTGTGAATTTTATATGAATCTTACTTTCCAGTGAATAGTAATGAAATAGGCAGCTTTCTTCCACTAGGTCAATTTATTATCCAACCTATTCTGCATTCAAAGGTGACTTTTAACTGAGCTAATTGCTTCTACCTAAATACACACTTTGGAAGGTAGAGGAGACCAGCTATACAGTGGCCCAATATATAAATGACTTCCTTAGCTTTTGGTCAGCCCTGTCAAGAAAGAAGGGAGAAACCAGGGCTGCCTCTGTGATCACAGAATCAAAAACTATCTTCCTGTCACATATCTTGGTCATCACCCCTGACAGCAATTCCCAGTTCCAGGAGATCTAAATGGATCTACTTAGATAAGGGGGAATCTCAGTCAAAGATCTAAGGGAGCCGGGCATGGTGGCGCACTCCTGTAATCCCCGCACTTTGGGAGGCTGAGACAGGAGTTCAAAGCCAGCCTCAGCAATGGCAAGGTGAGACCCTGTGAGACTCTGTCTCTCCATAAAACACAAAATAGGACTGGGAATATGGCTCAGTGGTCGAGGGCCCCTGAGTTCAATCCCCAGTACCAAAAATAAATAAATAAAATCTAGGAGGATATAATGTGCTGCATTTCTCTTGGGTATTTGCTTATTTGCTCTCTATGCTAACACATAATGGACACTGAGATTTTTCAAGGGAAAGCAGCCCATTTTTTAAAAATAATTTAGATGTTGATGGATCTTTATTCATTTATTTATATGCAATGCTCAGAATCGAACCCAGTGCCTCACACATGCTAGGCAAGTGTTCGACACTGAGCCACAACCCCTACCCCAGCAGTCCATTTAACTATGTCTAATACATTGTTTCTTGAATTTAATTGAACATGAAAAGCTTTGTTCAATGTTAATCCTCATACATTCCTTTCACTAACACCAAATTTCTTAGGAACAGTGTTTTATATCACAGAATTTATAACATCATTTTAAAAAGAATGAAACAAAGTTCACGGAAATTAAGTAACAACCCCAAGATCTTATAGGGAATAACCTTGGAACCCTAACTTTTCAACTTTCACACATTTTTTCTGGACACTTTCAAAAAAGGGACTAATTTGCATACTACCTGTACACAGGTGAGCTCCTTGTGACTAATTTATATCCTTATTTTGATTCATTGATATTTTCTCATGAGAGAGAGTTCATCTGGATCCCTGCGGGCTACAAAGCTGCATGAATGATCGTGGCAACTGTCGAAACATGAGCTTTTCAATAACATCCCATTCAGTAACACACTAGGACACATGGCTATACTCACTAGTAAGATGAGTGCAATAGAAGATAAAAGACCCAACTCGGGTGTGTAGACCCTGCCTTTAATAAATATTAGCCTCACATCTGTTCCATTGGCTGAGTTCCCCTGAGTATCTCCAAGTGGACAGAACCAGCATCTCATTTTCTTTTCCTGGAACTTGTGAAGGTTCAGGAAGCATGGAGGGTGGGCAAGTTCTCTCCTCTTCCCTTACTCACATGTGTGTATAACTTTGATTTCTCTCAGTTAACAGGGAATGAGCTCACACCTTCACCCCACTGCTCCTAGTGTGGATAAGCACTGAGATCTGGAGATACTAATACTCTGGCATGAATTGGTTTGGGAACCAAAGTTCAAAAGGAGGCATTGACAGATTAGAAGCACCCTTAATGATGAGCAGAGGGAAGCTGCCAGCCATCACTGGGCCATGATGCTTACCCTGGCCTGGCTGCTTCCATCAGCTACTTTCATCTCAGCTCAAACCTTTGAATGTCCAGAACGGGCCAGATGGGAGAGAGCCAGGCTCTGGGGAGTCATCAGAGTTGAGTTTAAAAGAAGGATGAACTGACAGGTGACAGTTGAATTATTGAGTTTTACCCTCTTGTTTGTGTTAGCGGCAAGCTATTCTTCTTTTGTCTCTGTCCTGGAGACAAACTGCAGGCCTCGGGCCTATCAAAAGCAGTGACAGAGAACCATAAAGAACTCAATGGAGGAAAGAGAAATGGTGCTTCTTTTCCTTATGTAAGTGATTGTTGATCAAACCACCCTGTTTAAATACCAAGGCAAAACAACACAGATGTACAAACTCCTCTGGGTCCTGAATGTTTTGTGGTACTGCTTTTCTTCAAAGCCAAACGTAAATTTCTACAGAACATGCTATTATTCTTGATTATTTTCCCTTTAAGTCAAACTCTAGTGTACTGCCTCTCAATGTTTCATGTGCCTGTGCAGATTCTGATTCAAGATTCCAACACTGCATCTCTAGCAGGCTCCCAGGTGGTGCTGTTGCTGGCCCACCACCACGTTTGAGCATCAACGCTCTAGTGCAGTAGATGCATGACTGAGTTACAGTTAACACCCTCACAAGCCAATCACTGAGCAGTTGATGTTCCCAAATAGTTGTTTTAAGTTGGTATTAGGACTGGAGAAGGTCACTCTTCCAAAGCAGGAAGAATATTATTGAGGATAATTGGGCAAAATGAGAACATTTTCAATTCAATCATTTTTTTCATTTATCATCATAGTTCATGAGCATCAGAATTTTTCAACTGAAAATGAATGGTAAGAGGAACACCATCCAGGCAGGTTTCAAGTACCATTTACCTGAACTATTAGCTGCCTCTAGAAATTAATGGAAATACTTGTCATACCCCAAGGCAAATCAGAAATCTTCAGCAACTTCACCTTTGCCAGACAGGGAGAAACAGCAGAAGGGGAATTAGGTCAACATTCAAATAAATTTTTTGTAGATTTTTAAAAGGAGATCCATTTTTATGCATTTCAGTGCAGCATGAAGGTTAAACTCTGCATTTGAAAATATGGTTGAATCATGATTCCATATCCTAGACAGTCATGCTGCCAATGCATGCCCAGGTGCTGACCCTGAGCAACTAGCCACAGTTTGAAGAAATAAAACAATGCAGCTGGCTAATTAAGCAACTGAATTAGCCAGATATTTTAAATTTGTGTAACAAAGAATGTACACGGTGTTGGAAAACCTTGGAACTTCTAAGGATTGGTGATAATAGTCTTCGTTGTCAGCAAGCAGGTTAAAACCCAAAGTTTTCTTCATGAGTGCCAGCCCCAGCTTAATGGTCCAAATCCAAGATAACTTTCAAGATCTTCTTCCACACTGTTCTGATCATATCTACTTGGGTCTATCTTTCTTAGGATTCTGGCATTTGTAAGTTGATCTGGTGTGTACATTTCTGCCTCCTTCTCTAGACTACAAACTGCTCAAAGTCAGGATATCCACCATCTTTGTCTTGCGATCTTTCTGAGCACCTTTTAAAGAATCTTACATGAAGGGATATTCCAGTGTATTGAATGAAAGCGTATCTCAGCAATCATTTTTAAAAATAATCTTTTCTGATTTGGTACAGAGAAAAATGACACTTGAATTTAACTAAATACAAATCAAGATGAATTGAAAACAATAGTCTTTACATAAAATTCTATTCTGAAAAGCTCTCGGGGAAATTTTAGGTCAAGACAAAACACTCCTTAGGCTGATTGAGAGTGACTGAGAAATCATTGGCGGTTTGGAGTTTCAGAATGAGTTTCTTCCTAGGAAAAAAAGGAAGCAGTGATAAGATTTAGTTTTCTTGGGGGACTTGAGTAATTTGAAACTAGGCTAAGGAATTGGAGAAAGCTCATTTCCATGTTTACAATTAGAAGAGACGGTGACTTTACATGTCAACTTCATTATCATCTTCTTTTTTGGGGGGGTGGGGACGGGTACCAGGGATTGAACTCATTACTTCACCACTGAGCCACATCCCCAGCCCTATTTTGTGTTTTATGTAGAGACAGGGTCTCACTGAGTTGCTTATCACTTCACCATTGCTGGGGCTGTCTTTGAACTCACGAATCTCCTGTCTCAGCCTCCCTAAGTGCTGGGATTACAGGCTTACACCACCGCACCGGACTCATTATCATCTTCTTTAGAAGCATAGTGACAATCATAAAAATATCTGGAACTGCATTTCCATTGCTTTCCTTCAACTCTGAACCAAATATGGGATTCTCACTGTTATCAATGTGAGCTCTGTTTAAAAGTTAAAACTTGATCAAATGTAAAAACTGCATGAGAAGTATTCGGTTCCAACACATTACAATACTGTTGTGTTCTTGACTTTGTTTTAATCAAAACAACATTAATTACATGAGGGTGTATTAAACATAAATGTCCTTACCTATGCTTAGCTCCTCTGCTCTGTTACAATTCAGAACAATTCTGGAACAATTCCCCACATGTCCCTGAGAGTTAACCATCCCCTGAGTCCCTCTCCTTCCTTTCCCCTCTCATGCCTTTTCTGCACTTGTTGTCAAATAGATATGCCTTTTATTTCAGAAAACCTCAAAATGGGCCATGACATCAAATGGGATTACTTTACAGTGGAACTTCTCTAGAAGTTCTAGCACAGAAACACAAATTTTAATAATATTTTTTTTGAAAAAAATGTTTTGTTTGGACAAACAAAAAAAATCCTTTAAATAATTCACGTTAGACAACCTTACAGAAACTTACTCCTTGGGAAAGGTAAAATCTAAGTGCTATAAATCTTTACTTTCTAAGGGCACAAAACAAATTATAAAAGAAATAGGCCTAAATTCTCAAGGTGTTAAAACTATTTTATGTCCTAAGAATTGATTTTATTTCTTCACTGGATCATTAATGTAGTCCAGTTTTACCTGCTGAGATGGTTCCTCGGTATGAGCTGATTAATGACATCATCATTGAGTTGTTTTCCATTTAATTTTTTCAATATGTTGCTTTTATAGGATACAGGTTATATTTAGAAACTTATTGTCTGCCTACACTGATATTCTTTTTCTGACAAACTTCATGGTAAATTTCTCCTTAGGATGGCACAAACTGTTCCTCTCTTTATTTCACCTTTTCCCTCTCAATCTGGAGAGGATAAACAGCCATCATTTACATCAATTTATGATTTTAGGGTTTATGAAACAGGCTTTGTGAATGCATTGAAAGCTCTTTGTGAAGCAGTAAAGCCATGCTCTGATTCCTGCCTGTAAACTGAGATACAGTGTGGTTTACAACCAACCTCAGCTGAAAGCTGCTGCAGTTTTGAAGGTCTTTCCTTTCAATAATTATGTAAAGCTCATATTCATATCAGAATTGAGTGACAAATCTTGTTAATATCCTTCAATGTGCATTGCCATAGAAGTTGTGCTGAATTACTTACTTAAGTCACTGCCATATTTATTGCACCACTGAAAACCTGGCATTTGTAAATATTTCTTATTTTATGGGGTGATTATAGGGTGCTATGCCTTACACAAAATTCTCTTACAAGATTTTTCTATTCATTGGCTAATACGTAAAGTGTTTGGCATCCTTATTTTTTTTCAGAATTCAAAAGATCAAAATAAAGTTAAAAAGGGACACAAGGGCATTTCCAAACTAATAATACACTCACAATGAGAGTTTGCTGTGTTCTTCAGTAATAAAGCTGACTAAATTCTCTTAAGACTGGGAGGACCCTACTCTCTAATGAAAGTTCATCCACCAAATAGTTTAAATTTACTCAAGTTAAAATTTGGTCAAAATGTAAAGATTGAATACTATCTATTACAAAATGATGCCTGGGATTTTGGTAACTACAAATACAACTAAATTTTGAAATCATTTTAAAGACAAGTTTTCTAAGAGCATAGTCTTTAAATCAGAGGAAGAATTCTGAGTAATCAGTATTAATAATATGTTTAGAGATTTTAGATATTCTATGTCACGTGCAAAGCACGGATCAAAAATTGTACTTTACTGCATTTCATATACATATATAATATATATTTGTGTAACATTTGTGTAATATTATTTTCATTCTGAGTTAATAGTCATATTGTATGCTTCAATTAAGTATTCACTTTTTATTTGTTCAACACATATTTACGATGGATGTGCTATTTGCTGGACACTTTTCAGACCTAAAAAAGAAAATGCCCAATTAGGATTTGAACATATGGAATCAAGAGGGATAGATGGGAAAAAAATGCTTCAAACAGAAAACAAATGCCTTAAACTAGCAACGACTGGATTCAGACTTAATTTTTCAATAAATTTACACTGAAGCTTTTCAGACTTACCTTCACCTCAACATCCTCTTGGAGAAATGTTGTGGTTTTCAAGCCCTTGCATTTATAATACAGATTATAAAGTGGAAAGATAATAATTTAAAGGAAAATGCTGTAAAGAGTCGAATTAGCAGAGCAATCAGCATTGCACAGGGAACAGCCCACAGGAAAGGGGTAACTGGGAAGAGCTTAATGGCAGAGGTGAGGGCTGGTTCTAGGACATCACAGGCTAAGGTTAAAATGACTCCAGGAAGCATGTGGTAGAGGTCTAGGGAGGGCAGGCAAGGAGCTGGCAAGGTTGTTGCTTTACTGGAGGAGTCGGGGGTTCCCTGTTAGTATAGTCAAAGAACATTAGTTTCTTGAGGTCCAAAGAGGGATGGAGTAGAGGGAGCGGTGGATTGGAAAAGGCAAGGGCTATCAACACAGTTAGATTAAAAAAAAAAAAAAAAGTCAGCCCATAATAGGCAAATCCATAGAGAAAGAAAACAGATTAGTAGTTGCCATGAGATGAGTGGTAGATGGCAACTGCTTAATGGAGAAACATTGATTTTAAAAAGTGGGCAACATTTAATGCTACTGAACTAAATTAAAATATTTAAAATGATAAATGCTATGTTATGTCATTTTACCACAATAAAAAGTAATAATTACTTTAGAGCAACTTGAAAAGGTGGTGAATCCCATCATCTCAGTGTAAGAGACAATCATATTTTGTGTTTGTCTTGAAAACTGAAAATCAGAACCATCTAAGCTGAATAGGTAGGTTTGACGGGTTAAGGGTAGATTAAATTGACACCAACCCAACAACAATCCTGTTGACCTGGTTAAAAACATTTGCAAATTATTCAAGCTCAGTAAAAGTTTAGGTAATATTTCCAACCAAGACTGAAGAAGATACCTCTTCTTTTTAGTATGCCACTTCAATACCAATTATCTTTAGTGACAAACCAATTCTATCTTTAAAATTCCCTTATAATCCTTAGAATTCAGTGGCTGATTCAACTGTGGAAATAGGGAGATTAAAAATATTTGAGAACTAAGCTCCAATTTACATGAACTCAATTGTGGTTTAAAGCAACTAAATAAAAGTACCAAAATATAAGACTTTTTATGGCTCACATGAGGAAATGATTCCAAACCACTGTTTTCTCTAACAAGGAATTCCTTCACTGTATTTTGGAAACAATTCTATAAATGTCAGTATGTTTTATGCTAATTCTTCACATACAATGCATTAATTTTATAGGGATTTAAATCATGAGGTTTTATTATTTCTTTTACATTGTATGTTTCTTTGAGAAGAACCATGACCCCTTGATTTATCTTTATACAGTGCTTTAATTGTTGAATGGCATAGGATTATAAATAATGGTTCCAATTCCCTCAGAATTGAGTTTGTTGATAACTTCTGTACAGGTGCCAAAGCTCAGACCCCCTTCTGAGTATGTATACCTTTCTTAGATTAATAGTGTCCTCTTGCTTGGGGAATAGTACTGAATGGCTTTAAGGTGCCTTCCAGCATTAACATTCTACTATTGACATATAATTTTGCATTTTTAAATAGTTAAACACATACACACACCACCCTCACTGAATCCTTTCAACACTCCTATAGTCAAGTATTTTTCCCATTTTGTAGATGAGGAAACTATGACTTAAAAGAGATTGTGTTGCTTGCTCAAGATTAAGCTAGGATTAAACGTTAGTTCTCATTCTAAAACTATCACGCTATCAAATATAGAGTTGTGTTCTGCGCAGAAGGATAAAAGTTTCTCTACCCATATTCCAGAGGAAATAAGCATAATATACTGAAATGTCCTTATAAGGTGTAGACTCTGGAACAAAAGAATAGCTTTATGTATTTACTTGTGTCCAGTTAAAGGAGACTAATAACTATGGTTTCACTTTTATCGGTCTATGTCTTTCACAGAGGAACAAAGATTGACTTCAGTGAATTATGAAAGCTATAATCTTCTAATAGTATGTATATGTAAATGACTTATTTTATAACAAAAGCAAAAACAAAAATTAACCACTGCTGGGTTTTAATGTATGGCTTTAAATATTATGTCATTTAGCAGGGCACGGTGGCGCAAGCCTGTAATCCCAGCACTTAGGGAGGCTGAGACAGGAGAATCGTGAGTTCAAAGCCAGCCTCAGCAATGGCAAGGCACTAAGCAACTCAGTGAGACCCTGTCTCTACATAAAACTCAAAATAGGGCTGGGGATATGGCTCAGTGGTCGAATGCCCCTGAATTCAATCCCCAGTACCAAAAAAAAAAAAAAATGTTGTGTCATTTCCCTTTTTTAAAAAAATAAATCATATTATCTTTACTTAGAAATATGTTGTGAACAAATTCTTCTGACTGTACATATTCTATTGACATGTATTTATCATCATATATACATTATGATATATTTCATTTAAAAATGCACCAATTTCCTTTTGTTCATTCTTTTAGTTGTTTTCTTTGTGTTTCCTTCTTTATAGAGAAACAAATTTTGTTACCTAAATTTTTATATAGTTTAGATAACTTCCTTATACTACAACCCTACAAAGGAAATTATTGCTATAAGAGTTTGTACAATTTTTAAGAATTTTGTAAACAAAATTTGCCAAGTTTGGTACCCAGAACTGTATAGAAGATTTATAATCTGAAAAGCAGTGCCTTAGATTTCCTAATTCTAAATCCCTTCGTCAGTATTTTTGAAATTTTAATATTTTCCAATTCAATAGTTGGAAATGGATCCTTCTTTATTGACATGATTTGAGTTATTGTCATAAGACACATTTTTCCCTGTGTTTATATTTTTCCTGATTTTGTATGTAATGCTAGTTTTGTTTGTCTTTTGGACATTTATTCTTTCCAATGAAATTCATAGCCGTTTTGTCAAATATCAAGATGTTTATTAAAATAATCTTAAGGTTAGAAATTGATTAGGGAAAAAATTTGAAATTTCATTATGTTTAAATTTTGATCTGATTAAGAGTGGAATAGGACTCCTTTTCCATTATATTTTCAAAAAGGTTATTTTTGGCCTGAGAAAACGGGCTTGTGTGAGTATATATATTTTATAACAGGATACCTGACAGAATGCACTCACAGTGTGCAGACGTGTTTAAATCAGGGTCTTCTTTGTGTGGCTATTGTGAAAAACTGACCAAATCTCTATTCAAGATCTGTCAAGCTTCTGGGGGGCTTTAATTACAAATCTTTGTATTAATTAATTTAGTTCTGGTTTGTTCATTCATTTGTTCCTCTAACAAGTATTCATAGGCCTCTTTCTTTATTCTTATGATATACCAGACAGTGAAAAATAATAATAGCCTGGGAAAAAAAGTTAATTAGCCAAAAATGTGAGGGTTGTTCTTAGCATCCATTAGTAGCTTTCTGATGGAGTTCCAGTTCTCACACTTTGTTGGACATCAAAATCACTTTAAGGAACTTGGTCAAGATACTACAGTCCAGTTCAGTGAGCCCGGAACTCCATATGCTCCAGATGATTCTGCAACACACCCAAGGTTGAGAACTATTGACTTGAATAATCTTGAGAATAAGTTGCAGTCGGATTAAACAAGTTTCACTTATCCTAATAAGGATGGTAATAAATTATTTATTGAGCACTCTGATAAATGTTTTACAGAAAATGAATAACTTAGTTCTCACTGCCAACTTATGTAGTAGCTAGTATCTTTGTTCCCATTTTACAGGAGAGGTTCCTGAGGCTCGACAAGGTGAGCTAACACACCTGAGCATTTGCCTGGGAAATGTCACATGCAGCCTGGAAAATCCAGGCTATTTCATTCCTGCTACCCACTCTGACATCTCATGTTACCTCTGCTCTTCTTCACTTAACTTCTTATATTAATATAGTTTTTTTTTTTACGAAGTAAACCTCAAGCTTCAAGAATTTGTTCTACCAATGTGCTACACCCCCAATCATTATTAATGTAAAATACATTCATTTTTATCAGAAAACTTTATATCATCAACATAAATGGAAAACACACATGATTTTAAAAAATCAGAAAGTAATTATAAATCAAATTTAGCATACATGAAATAATATTTCTAAGTGATAGTTTGATACTAAAACCTGGGCCTTAACCCAAGACCTCCTTTTACTTGTTTATTTGTGTTTTAAAGGAGATTAACATTCATTTCAAGAAGTTTCAAAGACTCTAACATTATCTTAAACACTCTCCTTGATTTAATTGCAAAGCTAAAGAAAACTGAAAGATGCTTTTTTGTTCTGATTAAGGATATTTGACAATGTACTTTTCTCTCTGGTATCTATCTGACCATGTACCTTTTCTATCTGGTATGCATAAATCAGACTTTTAATAATAATGGATTGAGGAATTAGCTTAAAATGCCAGAAATAAAATAGAAAATGGTATTTGTCTAACATTGAGTCAAGCAATACCTTTATAGACATGAAAATAATAAAATACATCATAGAGTAATAGTCCATTTATTTGATTGCAAAGGGTTTTAAACAGTGCATAGCAAAAAAAAAAAAAGTGAAGGAAGAAAAGTTAAGAAGCAGGAGCTAAAAGCAGAAGACAACAGCAAAATATATAACAGATACAATAATGTCATCTTCTAGTGGAATGCATTCACACAAATAATTTTAAAATTTACTAAATAAATGGATAAGTGAGCAAATCAAAATGTTCACAGTGATATTTTTCTCAATCATGACAGAGTTATTTTTCTTTTGCTGTATCTATGCATTCTAGCTTATTTTCTGTTAGCATATATTTATATGTTATGAAAAATATCTTTAATAAACATTATTTTTTAGAGAGAGTAGAAATACAAATGGGTTTGTAAATAGAGACCCACAGAGACAAGATTTATCAGACAAGGTGCTCATACAAAGATAAAATTAATTCACCTATACTAACTGTAGAAACAAATCATATATTAAATCTATCAACTCCGGTTTTTTAAAAATCCATCAATAAAATTTTGTTCTACATTGAAAAATAAGACAAATTCATAGAAAGGAAGTGACATTCAAATTGATAAATCAGGGCTGGGGTTGTGGCTCAGTGGTAGAGCGCTTGCCTAGCATGCGTGAGGACTGGGTTCGATTCTCAGCACCACATACAAATAAATAAAAAAAATAAAGATCCATTGACACTAAAAAATATTAAAAAAAAAAAATTGATAAATCATACTTCTCACTCTCCCAAGCACTTTCTCTCTCTCTTTCTCTGTAACACACACACACCCACCCACACACACACACTTGCAAAATGCCCCTTGGTTCACTAAGGCATTTTAACAGAGCTAAAGAAAGATCTAGCATTGAAAGCTGACAAAGCTCATGTGTGTATCTATTTGAGTCTCCTAAACATCCTGAGACATTGGTTAGGCAATGATCAGTATAACTTCCCTCTGCAGATGAGGATATAGACTCAGCAAGTTGACCTGTGAGAGCTGTTTCTCAAACAGGCTGTGAACTTAGAAGTGCCTCCTAGAGTTGCTTCAAGAAAGCAGTACAGATCCTATCAATCAATTTAGCATCTTGAGATGGGGCCTCAGTAATTGATGTGTTCCAAATGGTTCTCAGATGACTTGAATGTACAACCAGGATTAGAAGTTGAGAAAAAAAATTTAAACATGATTTTCTAAATTAAATTCCTGTGCTGATTTTTCTGTTCCTGACCCCAGGGAATATAGTATCCAAATATACAAGTCTTAAAGCACAAATTTTTTATAGGTTTCTGAGATTTGGAATCTTTAAATATTTTGCCATGTCTGTGGTAATACAGATTTAAGAGCTTATGTTTTCTTGTCATTACAAATCTCCTAAGAAAATATCTATTTAACTTTGAAGCTAATAAAGGAGAAGTCTAGCATTCATACAAAAAGTGATCAAGAATTTTCTTTGTAGTTTTTTTGTCCAGATTTGGAAAAATCAAAAAGTTTGACAAATTAATGAGTTATAATAAATTAAAGCTGAAAAAACTTTCCAAGGTGCATTAAAATATGTTGCTTTAATGCATTTATTAATTCACCTATACTAACTGGAGAAACATGAGTCATATTAAACCTCTCCTATATTCTACATTTATTGTGAAAATAGTTGTTTATTTTATTAGAGTAAAAATATCAGATATGATCACTTATAATCTGGCTATAGAGTTAAATGTTCAAAAGTCTCTATAGATATCAGATCTTAATTTTTAATAACTACACTAATAATGAGTTAATGACCTTGTTTAATAATTAATATACTGAATTATATATTCAAGAAAACTGCTTCTTATACATTTTTGGACAAGTAATATTCACATTATTTTAACATATGCCTTGCTTGACCAAATTCATGAAGCCCATTTTTAAGTCATTTGAAAGCTTTATGCGGTGGAGTTGATGTTAGTCAATGGTTCTTCATTTTCCTAAATGTTCTGCAGTAGCGATTAATTAGTCTCACAGGGTAGAGATCATAGAATTTATTACAGATGCTTAGAAGACTTTCGTATCATCAGCAAACTATAAAAGAAATAAGCAACAGCTTTTTTATGTCGCTTATTTTATGTTTTATATGGACTGGCAAATGAAACAGAATCCCACATACATACAATAAAGTCAAACAATGAATTTAAAATATTTTACATGGGAAAAATTGGTTGACAATGTAATTTTGGTTCAAAAGTTTAGCAATATTAAATTGATAAGTTACCAAACAGCTTTTCCTTTTCTATTAGAAAGATAATCACATATCAAATTTTCATAATGAAGTACTATTATTTAAAAATGAAGACAGGATTCTTTTTTAAGGAGGCAATTTTATCATTAAAAAATAAGCTGTGTTCTGAAGTTGGCAAGATCTAGGTTCAAATTGTGGGTCAAGTTTGTTAAGTGAATTAATTTCAAGCAAGTTTCTTGAAGAGTCTAGACATCAATTCACTATTTACCAAATGGGGACAAAGCTGCCCACTCCGTATACATGTTGAGAATTATAAGAAGTGGACAACCAGAAGCAGCCAACACAGAACTAAAACCATACTGTGTTTTTCCTTGATGGAAAAAAATTCTGTAGAATTTAGGTTGAATGTGATTATAGTCACATATGGACTTGCGTTATTTATGACTCCTTATTGTCTTCTTAATCACATTGAGAGCAGAAATATGTTTTAATATTTTTAGTACATATACAATAAAGACAATAGATAAAATATTGAGCAAACAAGGAGATGGGTATATTTAATTATGTATTCATCAGAAGAATTCTCTTAGGGCTGGAGTATAGAATGGAGCTCAATGGTGGAATGCTTACCTAGAATGTGCAAAGACCTGGATTTGATTCCCACAACTGAAAAAAAAATTATATATATATATGCACATGCATGCACACACACACGTATATACATATTCTCTTTTTATTTTACAAAGAACAGTAATTCTTAAACTATTGCAAAAATCTGAGTTCATAAGGAAATTATACTGTAAATTCTGATTTCCAATAGAGACCCTTCTTTGCAATCTTAGATTCTTAGTCTTTGTGGTGTCCACCTCAGATCGAAATCACCATGAGAAGTACACACATAGTTGAACTGTGCCTTCCAGAGACCCATTCATGGGTGGGAGATGTGTTATTGTGAGACATTGCAATTCTATCCCAGCTTCTCTTCCCCATTCTTGTACCCACATTTTGTGCCTTGCAACTTTACAATACTTTCTTGCCTTGGGCTGGGAAAATGTGCTTCCTTTCTCAATGGGGTCAACCACACATCTTGATCCAGCTGATGGAGTATTAATAGGATACAAGCACAGATTTGTGCTTAAATTCAGGTCTCCTTTTTTGTGCCTCTAACATTAGCATTGAAACTTGCCAGAGCTAGCTGGTTGAAGGATAAGGGATATAGGAAAGAGCATAGCCCCAGCTCCCTTGGTTGGCAGCTGGTTGGCATCAAGACGTGTGAGCAAGCGCCATCCAGGTGAACCCAATCTAGCCAAACATCAGCTTTCCCCAGACACATGAGCACAGATTGATGGCTTTTTGCTGATGAAATTTTGTAGCCCTTTGTTATAGAGCATTATTATGGCAATAGGTAGCTATCTTAACGACACGTGGGGGTGGGGAGAGAAAGTGTGTGTGTGCGAAGTGTTGTGAACTGAGAAAATATCCTCAAAATATCTTCAAATAACTGTGCCTATTTTTTGTTTTTATAAAAACTTATAAAATAAATAGACTAATGCAGATTTTAATTTATAGTTGTGTCAAGAGAGGTACAGAAGGGTGAATATTGGGATGCACATCCATTTGATGTGTAAGGTTAATTATCTACACCTGGAAATGGCAAGCTTCTCCCTAGTGCCTGAATAATAATCTCATGACATTAAGATGAGTCTTTATGTAAGAACTAAGTAAATATTTTCAAAAGATTAAGTCACATGCAGTTTAAGCTCATGGACATGAAACTCATGACCAGGTACAGATGCCAAAGGCATTTTTCTTTCATGTAGCTTTTGTAGCTTTAAGTGTCTTTTTCTAAAAATAGCAACAAATCAATCCATAAATGTTCATGTTTTCTCATTACTTCAAATCCCTTCATTTCCCACAAGCTCCCAAGTCCCGTCCACTTGCCTCAGCTCCAGACAAATATATCCAACTGCAAGCTAGACATTTCCAACTGGAGGTCAGCAGGCACCTCCAAGACAACATTTCCAAAGAATAACCTACTATTTTTCATTGCAAAGTGACATTTGAATTTCCTGTCTGTGTGAATGGCTCCACCCATCACTGAACCAAGACTTGAGGCTCATCATTCTTCCTTTTCCCTTAGCCCCTACCCCCAAATCTTGAGATAGCTAAAGTGGTCTCCACCTTCTCAAAAAGTACTAATCACAATTTGCTTGACAAATTGGGAACAACGCTATATTTTTTTCTTCACTAATCCATTTTGATCATGAGAAATCAAAACCATTTATTTTGCACAATAATCTGTTGAGGCTTGAGCATAACCTCAGAGTAGAAAAATATAAGGCTCTATGTTTGAAGGATAATGCAAAGCCCTTGTTTGCTTTAATGTTCCTACATCCATGGAAAATTTTGAGACAAGCCTTTCAGAGAAGCCCAAGGAAGAAGGATGTCCCATCTTAATTTCCTCACAAATCCGAGTTTTTCAAAGCAAGAGTTAAGGGGAAGAAAGGGCATTTAGAAGTTGAAACACACAAATAGTTACCTGACATGAGTGCCTTGAAAAAATTGTTAATGCCTAAATGCTCAGAGCTTTTCAGTGGCCCTGGTGCCTGAACCTAAACAGAACTTCAATAAAAGTCATACAGAAAAAATAAATGGAATGGAATCTAAGGAGCTCAGCAATTATGTTAGAAATGTTTATCTAAGGAGTAAAAAAAACTAAACACCAATTTTAAAATCCTTTTTTATTAAAAGATTTAAAGGGACTGAAAGTTTATCTCTAGATTGCACTGGGAAAATGAAATGCATATGTGTTTTGCAATAGTTGGGGTCCTATGGAGAAACACTATGTAAGTGTGTGTGTGTGTGTGTGTGTGTGTACACACACACACAATTATATATATATATAATAGATTTGAATCATGTGGTTATAGGGACCAAAAGTCCCATGATCCACTCCTGCGGTGTAGACAACCAGGGAAACCAGAGGTATAATTCAGTCTGTGTCCAAAGGACTGAGGAGCAGGGTGAAGGTGAGGTCGCTCTGTTGTTTTAAGTCCCCATCTGGCTCCCAAATCAGGAGTGCTAATGGTGGAGGACAGAAAATAGATGTTTCAGATCAGGCAGAGAAATTGAATTTGCCCTTCCTTCACCATTTTATTCCACTTAGGCCCTCAAAAAGTTAGAAGATGCCCACCCACATCAGGGAGGGCCATCTTCTTTCTGAGTTCACCAACTCAAATGCTCATCTCTTCCAGAAATGCCCTCACTGACCTACCCAGAAATAAGATTTTCCCAGCTATCTGGGCATCCCTAAGTCCAGTCAGTCTGACATGATAAATTAGCCATTAGAGTGTTGAATATACATTGGTTTTCTCAAATTGTCAAACTGTCATGTGGCTTATTCAACTCTGCCCTTTTTGTGAAATCCTGAGTGCACAGTCTGCATAGTTTTGAAGCTAACATGTGAAGCTCTTGACCGTGGCAGGCCTTGTTCAGAACAGGTGCATTTGCACACACCTGAAAGACGTAAACAAGCTGCTGAGGCACAGACATACTCAGTATGACTGATTCACTTGACTTTACAGTAATACGCACTTGCATAGTAATGCCCTGAGCTGATACAACGGGATGAGGTGTGTCTATATCTGTGTGTGTGTGTGTGTGTGTGTGTGTGTTGGGTTTACTTAATGAACTGATGCCATGCTTATTGTTGATATGGGGGTAAGATCTAGTTTTTGTATGCTACTCAACAAGAAAAAGTTTTCACATTCTCACTTCTGATTGCTGCATCATAAATGAAGCACAGAGGATTCATAATTGAAATAGTCAAAACCTCAATGGGTGATAAAATTAGTAAAAGGAGTACTGTCCTCAATAACAAGTGATCAGAGTAGCAGCCATGTGTGCACCAGATACTACAAAATCAAAGCTGTAGATCATGTGTGTTAAAGTACAACATGAACTCCAAAAGGAGAAGCTGATCATTTCCATGGTGTGACGTGGGTCTTGATCAAAATAACAGAAATCTCAAAGAACAGAATCAAAATAGTGTGTGTACAAGATGAATTCAGCAAGCTCAGATAATACATGGAGATCAAGAGCCCAGGCAGAATCTGGATAAAGGGGTGTCTAGGAGGAGCTTAAACAATAGTTAGACAACTGAAAATGAAAACATTACTATTAAAACACTACTATTGACTGAAAATTAAAACACTATTAACTCCACATAATTTGAGGACTATATCTCTGCCTAACTGACAAAAGCCTTCACAAAATTATGATGATGAAGCATTTCTATTACTTCATGGTTGGCTCATACTAAACACCCAGTGGTAAACATCAACTGCATAGTTTTTATTTCACAATGGGAATTTAATAATTATCAATAGATTCTTTGGCTGCTTCACAAAATCTTGAGTTTCATGAGTTTTCTCTCTAGGTAAACCATGGAGGCATATATTAGTTATGTTTTTTACTGTATAATACATTATTACAAAATTTAACAGCTTAAAGCAACAATAATTATTTGTCATAATTTCTGTAGTTCAGGAATCCAGGCACAGTTTATCTGGGCCTCTGATTTACGGCCTCAAAAGGCTATAATCTAGGTTTCAGGGGGAGCTGAAATCATGACAAAATTAACTTCTGAACTCATTTACACAGTTGTTGGCAGGATTCAACTTTGGCTGAGTGGTTAGACTAAGCATCAGCATCCCTGTTCCTCATGGGTCCCTGGTTGGGGTCCCTCCCTGGAGCTGTCATAGTACAACAGCTCACTTCATCAAAGCAAGCAAGCAAAAGAGCCAGGCAGCGTGGAGGTCATGGATTTTTTGACCCAATCTGGGAAGTGACATTCCATCTCGGTTGGCATATTCTATTCATTAGAAGAAAGTCTCTGCTGGCTTTGGCCTACACTCAGAGGAGATAGCACAGGAAAAGGAACCCAAGAAGTCAAGGATCATAGGGAGCCATCTTAGAAGCTGTGGGCCACAGGGCAAGTTAAGAGAACACTCCACTGACAGATGGAATACCTCAGTCTTGTCTCAGGCACCCAGCTATTAAATTTAAGCCAAGCCCTTAGCAGATCTGCACTATTGTGGTCCAGAGTGTAAGTTCTGAAGCAGATCAGTACGGTTTGGATTAGACTTCATGTACTGTGCCTCCTGGAGGGCTTTGCTTTTGTTTTTGTTGTTTGTTTGATTATTTATGCAATGCTGAGAGTAGAAGCCAGGGCCCCACACATCCTAGGCAAGTGCTGTACCACTGAACTCTCTCCCCAACCTGCAACCTGGAAAAGATACTAAATTTGGCCTCCCTGTAGTTCCCCATTTGTAAAGCTGTGCATAAAGGTAATAAGTACATTTCATATTGCTTTTGAGAGAATTTAGTGGATTGATACACAGAAATATCCTAGAAGACAATCTGGAATAATAGTAATAACATTGTCTTGTTTGTGTGCTTGTGGAGGGGATTAAATGAAGTAATAGATGGAAGATCTTAACATAAGAAATGGCCAGCAAACCTTCAGCCCAGTTGTCTGTTTTTGCAGATGTTGTCATTCCCTTCACGAGAAAGGAGCACCAGGTCCACTCTCAGGATGGATGGCTACAGTTCTCACTCATCTGCTCTTCTTCGGGTTTCTACAAGGAGATTCATTGATCCATGGATATTCAGAAGCACAAACTAAGGAGTCCTCAAAGTTGTGTCTCCATATGGGTATTTCACCACCAGTGTTTCTGTGCCACCATACCTAGTGCTAATGAGAAAGCTGGATAGAAGTGTGCAGCCTCACACAGTAGGTAGAAGAATAGAGCCTGTAATTCCTTCAGAAAATTGGAGCTGACTGCAAGATCATGCATTGGAAGGGCACAAGCAGGGAGCTCTGGAACATTCCAGGTTCTGCAATGGGAGGTGTCCCTCAGAGCACAGTGGGGCAAGACCTTTCTCTAAAGCCCCAGACTGAATGGGAACATTTTGCAGCCTTTTTAAGGAACACAGCTTCCCAAGTAATCAACTCCCCTCAAGCTCTCCCTGGGAAGTTTTTCTGCACAGTGTGGATGGAGAGGAAACAGTGGCATTTTGAGAGAGGGAAAATGAACTTGCTCTGCTACTTAAGCCCAATACTAGAACAAATACAAGAATCTAGGGTCCTTTTAATGTCATTTCAAAGCTGCAGAAAGAAATACAATAAAAGTTGAATGAGGATTTATGCTATATCGTCATCCACACAAACACATTGACTGACTGGTAAGTACAGTGTAGTGTGATTATTATAATGTAGGTCACAGACAGTATAAGTGCAGGGAATTTCCTGTATTAGAGAACTAAGCCTCTTATATGTAGTGAAGCGCACTGGACATTTAATGTGGTTTTTACAACCGAAACAGAGGTCTGTAAGTGGAAGGACTTGAAATGATGGGGGAAGGGTCTATCATGAACTGAATCCCAGAGGGAATGTTTATTTTATGGTTCACCTTAAGTAACAATAACACCTTTTTCTCTCATCTGCCTCAACTCAAACCACCTCCATGAACTCACTGACTACCCTTGATTTTAAAGATCAGGCATTAAAGATGACAAAGACATGAGAATTGAATGCAGCCATCCATAAAAAAAAACTTTTAAAGTGTGACCTGTAAAACAGAAAAACTTGGATAAAGTGCAAAACCCTATGAACAGAAGCTTTTTGAGAAAAAAGAAAATGCATTTTATATAATGTTACATATAATTTTACATATTTATCTTACATATATATACATATACTTATACACACATACATATACACACATACATAGCCATATAAGCACACATATTCACATACATACACACATAGCATATGTGTGTATATATACACAAACATATACACATATATGTAGGCTCTAAAAGAACAGTCAAAAAGAAATGTATGAATGCTTTTGATTTTATGACTGAAAGACAGTGGGGTTTGGTATTATAACAGAATAAACAATAGGTTGTCTGCAGTAATATTTTAGAGTAATAACAGACATTAATGTTTTTTAAATGCTTTTAAGATTTAGAAATTTGAGTTTTTCCAGAAATTAAGTGGAAAATACTACCAGGTAATAGTATTTTACCTGGTAAAAATTATTTTACCTTTTAAACAAGAATCATTTGACAAAAAAAATGACTATAATTCTGAGCATTTTTAGGGAATCATGATTGTTCCTATTGAGTGGACAGACATTCAAATTTAAAACCCCATTGATCTCATGAAAGCAGAGAGTGAAACAGAGGTCACCAGAAGCCGAGAAGAGTGTGGTTAGGAGGAGAAAGGAGGCTGGACACAGTCAGATAGGAGGCAGGAGATCTAGCGTTTCATAGCACGGAGGCTAACTATAGTCTACCACAATTTATTTATACTTCAATGTAACTAGAGGAAAACAATTTGAAGATTCCCAGCATACAGAAATGATAAATGCTTGAGGTGATGAAAATGTAATTACATTCACCTCATCATTATAGATTGTACAAATGTATTGAATTATCACAATACTGCATAAATATGTACAAATATCATGTACATATTATATAATATTATAATGCATAAATATACACAAATATTATATGTCAATTAAAAATAAGAAAAAAAAATTTTACATTCCTAAAAAAAAGTTTAAAGGAAGAAAGAGAAAAGAAAAGACCCCATAGAAGGAACCACAGGAAGAGTTTTACTAGTGGAGAACATGTCTGGCCCCACATGCCTAGAGGCGGTGGTTTTCTTCTCATTGCTCCCGAGAGCACTGGTGGGCCCTGCAACTACAGCTGGTGTCTTGGAAGAAGTTATGATAGCCCAGGGCCAGCAGTGAATGGTGGCAGTGTGGACAGTGGGGACCGTGGGGTGGGCTGAGTTATAGATGAATTAAGTCTGACTTTGAGGCTGGAAGTCAGAAGGACATGGGTCATCATTTTAGTTTATACCTTTAAATAGCAATGGAATAGCAGTTGCACTTCAGAAGATATACCTAACCTGGACAAACTTTCTTTCACATCATTAAGGAGGAATAATAATGCCTAGAAGCTTTCTTTGTTGAGAATGAGATGAGATATATGTAGTCCTCAAAACAGTACAGGGGACAGTGGAAAACCTCCATGAGAAGAGACTTTATTATCATTGCGCTTGATTTTAGATTTGGAACTACTTGGTCTTATTGGTTTTACTTACACATGTTGACAATGCCCAAGGATATTTTAAAAGGAAAATGTTAGAAAGATTTATTTCATAGTAAGCTGAATATATGTATTTTCACTTTAATAATAGAAATGGTTAAGAATTTGGGTTAAGTTGAAGAAGACCGAGTTTGAAGGCCATTTCTGGAAAATAACCATGTGATCTTTAATAATTTTTTAATTAAGGTAAGAATGATACTAATTGTTCCTTACTTGTAGGACTGTTGGACAAAATAAACACCTGCAAAGTTCTTGGCATG
Organism: Geosciurus inauris; assembly: GCA_004024805.1. NCBI lineage: Eukaryota > Metazoa > Chordata > Mammalia > Rodentia > Sciuridae > Geosciurus > Geosciurus inauris. The sequence goes on from PVHX01000016.1 coordinate 514,353, forward strand.
ATGACTGATATGTATCAAGTCCTTAGTAAATATAAATTGTTAATAATAGAAATAAAAATAAATGTATATATTAAATAATTAAAATCGCTTCTAAATTTTTAAAATAAGAACATTTTAGTGGTAGTCTTATATAAAATATATAAAGCAATAGAATAAAACTAAACACACATACATGCACAATGAAACCAGAAAACAAACAATCGCATTGTTTTCGCTGAAACCAGTGAAAGTGAAAATATAGAAAAAAGATTAAACACACTCATGTCTAAGCCTCTGGTGAATATACAGGATTTTCAGATTAAAAAGTAATTATTTAATTTGCACATGCTCAGAACCCATATTTTATATGTGCCTAGTTGGAATTGTTTTTTTTTTTTTTTTTCGTATATTCTACTTTTGAGCATCAACTAGCAATTAATAAGAGAAAGCTATCTCTGCTTGGAGTCTGTTGCCCGATAGGTGTCATAAACAATTTAGAAAGCTAGAAATGCACAAATTATTCTGAATTTGAGAATTCTGATGAGAATTGTGAATTAAGTACAGAATTCCACAAGTGCATGTAGCAGTAAAATCTAATTCAAAAGGGAATAGAGAGGGCGTTCCTATTGTTTTAGTCAGCTTTTTCATTGCTGTGACCGAAAGTCCTTACAAGAACAATTTTAGAGGAGGAGAAGTTTATCTGGGCTCACAGTTTCAGAGGTCTCAGTCCACAGATGGCTGGCTCCATTCCTCGGGGTCCGTGGTGAGGCAGAGCATCTTGGTAGAAGAGGAGAGCAGCTCAAACATGACCACCAAGAAACAGAGAGACGTTGCAGACCAAGGGAAAAATATATACCTCAAAGGAACACCCCAATGTCCCATCTCCTTCATCCATAACCTCTTAGCCCACAGTTACCACTCAGTTAATCCCTATCAGGGGATTAATACACTGATTAGGATAAGGCTCTTATAACCCAATCACCTCAGTTCTAAACCCTCTGGCATTGTCTCACACATGAGCTTTTGGGGACCCATCACACGTAAATCATAGCACCTGAGAAAATGACACCTAAGTGGGGACCTACAGGTGAGCAGAAATTAGGTGAAAAAATGAACATTTGAGGCAGAAACTACTGTAAGCATGAAGTAAGTCCCTGATATGGGAAGGACAAGAATGGAAAATTTCCAGGAAACAATGTCCAGGGGGCATTGTGAACATCATGATAAGGTGCTAGAGGAAACTACCAAAGAAGAGAGGATTCAGAATGTTCAGAGCCTGGTAAGCCGGATTAAGGACCACAGTCTTGATCTTGAGAGGAAAGAAAAGCCAGTGGATGGGTTCTGTGTGAGGAAACAAGAACAGTTTTGCAGTTTAAAAAAGAAATTAGGGCTGCCATGTGGAAAAAGGATTGGAAAACTGAAGTAGCTATAAGGAGATGAATTCAAAAGCTACTACAGTAGTCCTTTGGAAAAACAGTGGTGTTTTGGAAGCCTTTGGTATAAGTGGAAAGAAATTAATAGATCAAGAATATTTGAGCTGGGCGCAGTGGCAACACCTGTAATCTCAGCACTTTGGGAGGCTGAGACTGGAGAATTGCGAGAATTGCCAGCCAACAGCAAGGTGCTAAGCAACTCAGTGAGACCCTGACTCTAAATAAAATAGAAAATAGGGCTGGGGATGTGGCTCAGTGGTGGAGGGCCCCTGAGTTCAATCCCTGGTATCAAAAAAAAAAAAAAAAAAAAAAAAGAATAATTGAAAGACACTATCCACAAGACTCAGTAATTGATAGGCTCTAGGGCAGATGATGAAAAAAAAATATCAAGGATAAACAGGAAAGCGATGAAGTTCTAGTGGGCCATGGCATGGACGATGACGCTCCTGGCTGATATGGAATGTATAGAAGAGTATGCACAGGGCAGGGCAGGCAGGAGATGGAGGATTGTTGGGGTGGAACTGAATTAAATAATAATCAAAACTAAAAGAAAATTTATTGCAAAGGGGGAAAACAAAATGGAAGATACAATAATTAAATAGAAGATTAGGAAAAGATCAAGGAAAAGCATTAATTACTGAAGGCACTAAGGACCTGAAATGGGGATGGGTTTGTTAATATGAAGTGACTTAGATCTTCCCAAAGGAGAATTCTTGCCTAGGAGCAACCACAAAACTCCAGAGTCATATTAAGAATTAACGCTCACCAAGGAAAGTAAAAATACTAGCATTTAGAATGCCCATGGCACATCAGAATACAGGCAAAGAACTTTTCACATACTAACTAACCACACCCTCATTTCTCATTGAGAGGTACTTTACAGATGAAGGAATTGAGGCTCAGAAAGGACTGGTCACCTAGCTAGACCCCAACACATATGTACTTCCTCCTGTACTAGACTGCTGCTTACTTTAACACACAGCCTAAATGATTATAGAGGTCACTGTTAGGATTTAGATCCTAAGTGTCCCTGAAAGGTCCATGTTCTAAAGGCTCTATAGGGAACTGGTGGCACCTTTAGGAGGTGGGGCCTAGTGGAAGGAAGTTGGTCAGTGAACGTGTGCCCTTGAAGGGGACACTGGGGCCCTAGCTCCACTTCTGTCTCTGCTTTCCGGCCAGCATGAGGTAAGCAGCTTCCTCAACCACACATTTCCTGCCATGGTGCTCAGCTTTGCCACAGGCCCCAAAACAATGGAGCCAGCTGACTATGAATTGAAATCTCAGAACCTGTGAGCCATGATAAAACTTCCCTCCTTTAGGTTGATTTTCTCCAGGTATTTTGTCACAATAACAGAAAGATGACTAACATTGTCCCTATGCTACTATCTCCTACAAAATGTATGGTGAAGATTGGCTTTTTAATTTAATTTAATTTTGTTTTGTTTTTCTAGAAAAGAGTCTCTCATTTTTGTTGATAGTATCTTTGTATCTATTTGGGTAAACCTTTCTCTGAGGTGAGGTACAACCTGATGGGACTCTTAATAAAGTGCCCTGTACTTCCTGAGACAAGAGGGTGAGAGAGCCAGTGGCATAGTCAGGACCAATAAAAAGCTTTCTTCCTGGAACAGGAATGCAGGGCACAGTGATGCAAAATCTGACACAGTGGGTCCCAACAAGGCTGTCAAACAGTTCTTGTTACCTCGGTGCTTGTGTTTGCAAGTATGTTCTTTGGGCCGGCCCATGAGCCTGTTCTTCTAGTTCTTTATAAAATGCATAATAGGGTTCCAAGATGGCAACCTAGATGGATACTGCAGTCAGTCTCTCCAGAACCGGTGATTGAAGTTGTGGAAATACCGTCTCCCAGCCAGCTTCTGGACATCATCCTACAGCTATCCCTACAGGAATTTCACTTGCGCATGTGCGCAGGGCCACCAGGCAGCAGCAATTGCCACAAGCAGCGATTGTCACAAGCAGCATGACTTCAGCAGCAAACAGCGGCAGAGCTCCGCTGCCGGCAGCTCCGCTGTGGGCGGTTCGGAGCCCCAGCCCAGGGCCTGCCCTGGGCAGGGCCTACTTCTACACAAGGGGGAGTGGGACAGCACCTGGGAACAAACTGAACTCAACACAGAACACCATGGAAAGGCAGCGATTCCACCAGTGGCCTGACCCAGAGTTACACCCTGCTGTGAAATCCACACCCAGGACACCAGCGGAGAAAGCCCAGCAAGCAATGGACAACGCCACCTACTGGAGGTGAAAGGAACCATACCTGTTTATTTACATTGAGACTTTTTTTTTTTTACATTTTTTTATTCTTATTTTTTATTTTATCCTTTATCTTTTTCTCCTAATATTTCTATTGTTTGATCTTTTTGTTTTATTTCACAGCTATTTTCCTCTTTCTTTCTTTCTCCTTCCCTCTTTTCTCTCTCACTCTTTTCCTACCCTCTAATTCCCAACAGTTGTGAAACCAAGTATTTGTTATACAGTGGGACATGGTAGATTGAGTTTTCTGAACTGTATACTAGAGTGGTATTATATAGTTTTGTAACTCCCACTTGCATATGTTTTATTTTTCTTGCTATCTTCTCTCCTCGATGTACTCCCTTTTCTTCCTCCTTACTGGTCTTCCCCAACTCTCGGTCGCTCTTTCTAGTAATAGCCAACTTCTCTTGGATTCCTTTTTCATGCTTTCTAAGATCTAATAAACATATCCTCACCTCCTACTACCCCAACAATCTATCCTACACCCCACCCTCAAGTTTCCCTAGCCCACCAACAGAAACTATAGACCCTTGTGTGAACTTATTGTTTACATAATACATTGTAAAGGAACCCATAATTGTTGTATATCGTGACTACACTGTAAATGTATTTGGGAGCTACTAGGAACTACTTGGTTTGAAACTATATATTGCTTGTATTGAGATCAGTCAATATTGGTCTCCCCTTTAAAAGAGAGGTATTGAAACCCTGGAAGGAAACTATACCCGTATAGGAGTAAACATTGTAACAACTTGGATCAGCAGAGCTAGAAGGAAAGACATGCAATCACCATGAAAAAACAAGGGAAGAAAGTGAATCAAACAAACCAAGATAACACACTACTAGAATCCATGGTCAGTACAGCAGAAGAAATGACAGAACAAGAATTCAGGATATACATAATTAAAATGCTCTGTGACATAAAAAATGATAAAAGAGAGCAAGCCCCGTCAGCAAAAGATCATTTCAATAAAGACATACATAGGCAAATACAGGAAGTAAAAGATCACTTTGATAAAGAGATACATAGGCAAATACAGGAAGTAAAAGATCACTTCAATAAGGAGATAGAGAATCTGAAAAGGAACCAGACAGAAATCCTTGAAATGAAAGAAACAACAAACCAAATTAAAAACTCAATGGAGAACATCACCAACAGATTAGACCACTTGGAAGACAGAACCTCAGATACTGAAGACAAAATATTTAACCTTGAGAATAGAGTTGACCACACAGTGAAGACAGTAAGAAGCCATGAACAGAACATCCAAGAGCTTTGGGATAACATTAAAAGACCAAACTTAAGAATTATTAGGATAGAAGAAGGCATAGAACTCCAAACCAAAGGAATGAGCAGTCTATTCAATTAAATAATATCAGAAAACTTTCCAAATATGAAGAATGAATTGGATAATCAATTTCAAGAGGCTTACAGGACACCAAATGTTCAAAATCAGAACAGACCTACACCAAGGCACATCACAATGAAAATGCCTAACATTCAAAATAAGGAGAGAATCTTAAAAGCCACAAGAGAAAGGAATCAGACTACATATAGGGGGAAGCCAATTAGGATCACTGCAGACTTCTCAACCCAGACCCTGAAAGCAAGAAGATCATGGCAAAGCATATACAAAGCGCTAAAAGACAGTGGATGCCAACCAAGAATCTTATATCCAGCAAAATTAAGTGTTAGATTTGAAGATGAAATAAAATCTTCCAAGATAAACAAAAATTAAAAGAATTCACAGCAAGAAAGCCAGCACTACAGAACATTTTGGTAAAATATTCCATGAGGAGGAAATCAAAAACAACAATGAAAACCTACAGAGGGAGGAGCTACATTAAAGGCCAATCAAAGGAGAAACCCAGTCAAGTTAAAAACAGAAGAATAAACCAAAATGTCTGGAAATACAAACCATGGCTCCATAATAACATTGAATGTCAATGGCCTAAACTCAGCAATTAAAAGACACAGACTGGCAGATTGGATTTAAAAAAAAGACCCAACAATATGCTGCCTCCAAGAGACTCATCTCATAGAAAGAGATACTCACAGATTGAAAGTGAAAGAGTGGAAAAAAATTTATCACTCACATGGACTGCGTAAACAAGCAGGAGTTTCATAAGTCTACATAAAGTCTACATAAAGTCTACATAAAGTAGACTTCAAACCAAAGTTATTGAAAAGGGATAAAGAAGGTCGTTTCATACTGCTCAAGGGAATCATACATCAACAAGACATAACAATCTTAAATATCTATGCCCCAAACAGTGGGGCAGCCATGTTCATCAAAGAAACCCTTCTCAAATTCAAGAACCAAATAGTAGTGGGTGACTTTAACACAACTCTCTCACCACTGGACAGATCTTCCAAACAAAAACTAAACAAAGAATCTACAAGACTTCATAGAACAATCAATGGTCTAGACTTAATGGATATATATATAGAATATTCCATCCATCAACAAGCAAATACATGTTTTTCTCAGCAGCAGATGGATCCTTCTCCAAAATAGATCATATGCTATGCCATAAAGCAAGTCTTAGTAAATACCAAAAAAACAGAGATTCTACCCTGAATTCTATCTGACTATAATGGACTGAAACTAGAAATTAATGACAGTTTAAAAAAAAGAAGCCACTACAACACCTGGAGACTTCATAATTTGCTATTGAACAATGCATGGGTAACAGAAGACATCAGGGAAGAGATAAAAAAATTCTTGGGACACTATGAAGGCAGTGCTTCATATATTTTTGCCACACGCACATCAGATAGAGCACTGATCTCCAGGATATATAAAGAGGAAAGTTCATTGCATTAAGCTCACATATTCAAAGATGTAAAAGTCAACAAATCAATGACTTGACACTACAACTCAAAGCCCTAGAAAAAGAAGAACAAAGTAACACCAAAAGAAGTAGAATACAGGAAATAATTAGAATCAGAGCTTAAATCAATGAAATTGAAACACAAGAAACAATTCAAAAAATAGATAAAACAAAAAGCTGGTTCTTTGAAAAAATAAACAAAATTGACAAACCCTTAGCCACTCTAACAAAAAGAAGGAGAGAGAAAACCCAAATTACCAAAATTTGTGATGAAAAAGGAAATATCATGACAGACCCTGCTGGAATACAGAGGATAATCAGAAACTATTTTGAAAACTTATCCCATGTTCCTGGATAGGCAGAATCAATATTATTAAAATGGCCATACTACCCAAAGCACTATACAGATTCAATGAAATCCCAATTAAAATACCAAAGTCTTTTCTTATAGAAATAGAAAAGGCAATCATGAAATTCATTTGGAAAAATAAGAGACCCAGAATAGCCAAAGCTATCCTGAGCAAGAAGAGTGAAGCAGGAAGCATCACAATACCAGACCTTAAACTTTACTACAAAGCAATAGTAACAAAAACAGCATGGTACTGGCACCAAAATAGACATGTAGACCAATGGTACAGTATAGAAGACACAGAGAGTAATGCACATAAATACAGCTATCTCATACTAGAAAAAGGTGCCAAAAACATTCATTGGAGAAAAGATAGCCTTTTCAACAAATGGTGCTGGGAAAACTGGAAATCCATTTGCAGCAAAGTGAAACTTAACACCTACCTCTCACCATGCACAAAATTCAAAGTGGATCAAAGACCTAGGAATTAGACCAGAGACCCTGCGTCTAATTGAGGAGAAAGTAGGTCCAAATCTTCATCATGTTGGATTAGGCCCCGAATTCCTTAACAAGACTCCTATAGCACAAGAAATAAAAGCAAGAATCAATAAATGGAATGAACTTAAACTAAAAAGCTTCTTCTCAGCAAAAGAAATAATCAATGAGGTGAACAGAGAGCCTACATTCTGGGAGCAAATTTTTGCCACACGCACATCAGATAGAGCACTGATCTCCAGGATATATAAAGAACTCGAAAAATTTAACACCAAAAAAAAACAACTCAATCAATATATGGGCTAAGGAGCTGAATAGAGACCTCTCATATGAAGATATACAATCAATAAACATATATATGAAGAAATGTTCATCATCTCTAGCCATTAGAGAAATGCAAATCAAAACTACCCTCAGATTTCATCTCACCCCAGTCAGAATGGCAGCCATCCAAAATACCAGCAACAATAGGTGCTGGCGAGGATGTGGAGAAAAAGGTACACTTAAACATTGCTGGTGGGATTGCAAACTTGTGCAACCAATCTGGAAAGCAGTATAGAGATTTCTTAAAAAACTTGGAATGGAACCACCATTTGACCCAGCTATCCCACTCCTTGGCCTATACACTAAAGACTTAAAAACAGCACCCTACAGTAAAGCAACCACTTCAATGTTTATAGCAGCACAATTCACAATTGCAAAACTGTGGAAGCAACCCAGATGCCCTTCAATAGGTGAATGGATAAAGAAACTGTGGTACATATACACAATGGAATATTATTCAGCAATAAAAGAGAATAAAATTATGGCATTTGCAGGCAAATGGATGGAATTGGAGAACATTATGCTAAGTAAGCCAATCCCCAAAAACCAAATGCCGAATGTTCTCTCTGATTAGTGGATGATGACACATAAGGGGGGTGGGAATGGGGAACATAGGAGAAATTGAGGAACTCTGGATGCGGCAGAGGGGAGGTGGGGGGAGGGAAAGGGGAATGGGTATAGTAAAGATGGTTGATTGAGATCGTCATTACCATCCTTGGTGCATGTATGAAGACACAAATGGTGTGACTCTACCTGGTTTGCAACCAGAGAAATGGAAAAATTGAGCTCTATATATGTACTATGACTTGAAATGCATTTAAATAAATTATTAAAAAATGCATAATAATTTGTAGTAGTCATTCATCTCAAAAGTAGAAAACCTAGAAATGTTCCTTCCCAGAAGACTGGTTGAATGTTTACAGAGCAATAGAACTTATTCTTTTTACACATCTGTATTTTGGTACTGTTACTGAACTTCCATTTATCTCTCTTTTTCCCCTCACCCTTCTTAACCTTTAGTGATCACCATTCTATTTTTTTCTTCCATGAAATCAACTCTTTTTGGTTCCCACATAAGAGAAAAACTACCTGGCATTTATCTTTCTGCACCTGGTTTATTCCATTCCTGACGTCCTCCAGTTCCATCCATGCTCCTACAAATGTCAGTATCTCTCTCTATTTTGTGATCTTTGTTTTTTTTTTTCAGAAACATTTTCACCTCAAATAAGAAAGGTACAGTATAGGTTATATTCTATGAGCCACATACAAGGCTTTGGGCTCAGGGAAACTTGCATTTTAAATCCTTCTCTAAGTTACTTGTGAGACTTTAAGCATGTTATTTCAACCTCCTGAGTTTCATACTGGTCATATATGAAGTGGCCCTGATAAAAATTGTATACATCTCATGAGTTGACTATGATAATTAAATGATGTTTAAATAATCATGCAATGTTTTCAACTGTGCCTGGCATGTAGTAAGTGGTCAAGATATATTAATGACTGTGATTATTGAAAGAATGGATATAGCCCAAGCCATTTTAGCTTTTTGTATTATGGAGATTCATCTGAACTTTGTGATTCTATTATCAAAACACTATTAATATATTTTGTTTTAATATAAAGAGTCAGTTGCACACAGAATAAAAATAAATTAAAAAATTAAAAAGATATCATTCTTCAGATACTTAAAACTCTTCAGTAATTAACTATATCAACCTCAATCCAAAAAACAACACATTCAACCAGTCTTCTTGGAAGGAACATTCCTAGGTTTTCTACTTTTTGAGACAAATAATTACTACAGATTATATTTTTTAAAAAATCCTGATGAAGTTCCATACAGCTATGTTAAAGGAATGGTAAACTCCTGCTGGTGGGTAGATCCTGCTGGACCATTTGGGAACTGAGGGAAAAAGTAATAGTCTCTGCAATAGGAGATCTCAGATGCCAAGAAAGACAAAATCTTTGCAATGTTGTATATATGACTGCATTGTAGGATTATGCTACAGTTTTAAATATAATATCCATATTATATGACAAATTGGTGTCTAAAACAATCCCAAGCAGCTTATGTTGGATCAATAAATGTTTTAAATCACTCCAATTCTTAACATTCTTCCAGTCCCTCTTAGTAGGCACAAAGTTGGGAGGGCAATAAGAAATGTATCTTACTCTCCAGAACGACACAATCTAGTTCTATACTCAAGTGAAGGAGTACAAGAATTCAATATGTTAAATTACTCAAATCACAGAATAAGGGAGAAGGTATCTACTTTTGGAGCCAGAGACCAAAGGTAGCTTTGTGGAGAAGTGGCATTTGAGCTGTTCCCTCCGGTTCCTTCCATATTACCTCCTGTAAACTGTCTTACAAACCTCTTATAACTGTCTTGTGCAGACAAATGAAGCCAAATGCACTGGAATGAGATAACCATTAGAGAAACATCTGAAGAGGAAGGAGTGCTACCAGGTGGCCAGAGGATGTGAAGCATAGGCTCTTGGGACTGGTGCGTGCTTAGAACCAAAAGATCCCTAAGGGAAATGGAAATGCACTTTCGGCAGTCTCTCTGAACTACAGAAGGAGGCATACCAACTCAGGGAGATCGACAGTGTAGGAAAAGATGACTTCCATCATCGGTGCTAACAAGGACTGAGGTTCCTAACAAGAAACAGGCTAAGGATAGACCCTGCCCTTTCTGCTTTCCACTCATATCCTGAAATGGTCTGTTTATAACATCTTTTTTCTTTTAGAGTATCCTTAAGGCAAGACTTTTACCTACTTTCATTTTACAAAAGTATTTCAGAAAAGAGGTGTCCTTCATCTGTACTAGGAATGGGTTACTTAGAAGAAACTGAAAATCACATGTAAAATAGAAATAAATCATTGCATATTCCTTTTCTTCTGGTTCTGGGCATACTGGTAGGTCTGGTGCCATGGCTTCAGTGGACCTCCCATAAAACCCTGGGAGCTGCTCCACCACTGTGGACTCATTCTTGGCCAATTCTATGGACTCTCTACCAACCCCTAGCATGGCATCCTGACTTAAGGGAGTGAGCTGCTACCCAGTATAAAGTAGGAGCAGCACTGTACTTTTTTCCTACAAGTCAAGGACAGCAGTGTGTCCTCTTTAGAGAAGTGCCAGGACTTCATGTACAACTCTTGAGGGAACTCTGCCTCTATTTCATCACAACTGTATTCTGTGGAGCTGGGCCCTCTGCCAATGGCCTGATATATATGGGACTGGTTGTCTTCACCCTAGTAGATCCCACAGACAGCTGGGCTCAGAGAGTGGTGCAATGGTCTACTGTACTAGTCAGTTTTATGCCAACCTATGATTCTTATTTGTAGAGTGTTTTTCTTGGAACCACAGAATCAGTACATGGTGCTAGCTCCCTAGAGCAAACAGGTGGGTCTGGAAAACAAGAGATGAAGCTGACCATGAAAGCATCACAAGGTGCTTCAGGAAAATGAGTGGGAACAGCTGTGACAAAATTTTGGGTCATGCTAGGCTGACTGATCCCTCAATGGAGATGTCAGATTTTATAAGTGTAAACAGGAAATGTATAAGTGTGCTTAAAATACTTGGTACATACTTACACTAAAACTTTTTATTGTTTATTTGACATTCAAACTTAACTGGGTGTCTTATATTATATTGGACACTGTATCCCTGAGACAAAAGCTATAAATGGAAAGGAGAATGATTCTGCAGCCCAGACTCACAAGGCATTTGGGGACACCTGACTCCAAGAAATTTGTCCCATAGAGACTATGTTCGGTAAAGTCACCCTGCTCCCTGTTGGTAACAACCTATTTTCCATTTCTTGCCTCCACCATCATCTTCCAGATGGCGTTCATATTTAGTTAGGTTGATCCTGAGGGGTACTGTGGGCTTGAAGGGGCTCACAGGGTACCCCTCTCTATCTTTTCCCACCCCATGTTTAGTCCATAGTTTCCTAAACTCATGGTTAATTGCATCTGTCCTCCAGGAGAGGAATCAAAGAGTAAGTCAGAGTCACAGCACCACAAGGAGGGAGAAAAGGAGATCTGGACAGCTGCCATGATCTCATCCAATCAGCTCTGAGACCAGACGGAGGGTGGCAGGTAGTGGAGAAAAGACCCTCTCCTCCACCCTGCTCCAGCTGGGCCTGGTGAGCAACAATAGGGCCAGTCACGGTGTTTGGAGGGGGATATATCCTTTGACGAAATGTATTTCCTATGTTACCCAAATTGAGTAGCAATCAACAGAGTTTATAGTCCACACTTTCTAATAAGCTTTACCATCACCTCCAAAAGGAAGAAGGTAAAGAGGAAAGGTGAGAAGACTGAGAATAAATGTTGAAGGATACACAAGGCTAGAATTTACTCATTCAAGAAATATTAATTGAGCAAATCTTGCGAGGCCTTTTTTTTTCATTTAGGCAAAATAAACCTACCTTCCAGTACCAAGAAGACATTGAAGAGCTATCACAGTGAGACCAGAATTATGTATTTCTTGGCTCCAAGATATAGAAGACACTTTCAAAAATTAATATTCTTTGTTTTATCAAATATCTAAAAATGTAACATTATGTCAGTTATGCAACTCAACTCACATAATTACATGAAAAGTTTAAATCAGAAGAGCAAATTAAACAATTTTTTTACATGCCAAAAAAAAGAAAGTTAAAATCCTTTCCAAATTTTTCCAGTAGAAATTATATTTAATAAGGAATAAAAGAGTGTTAGGATAAAAGATTGTTTGTTTAATTTTTAAGTTGTACCACTTCAGTTATATCTTGATTTCCAGTTTTTTAGTCCTGCTCCCTCATTAGTGTTCTCAACTATGGGAATTAAGTCATATTTTTCCTTTTGGATACTTGGTATGTATGGAGTGCACTGATAATTTCCTTTTCATTCTTTACTTCCAAACATATTTTATAAGCATTCATGGTTGTCATTATAAACACATTAGCTCTAAAGATTCTTGAGGACATTCTCTGGTCTGATATCCTCATTTTACTGATGAGAAAATTGAGCCCTGAGAGATAGAGGGGACCAAGGTCCCACATTTAATAAATGACAGCTCTGAATCTTCAAATTGGATTTTCTTGTTTCACTTCTAGAGTGCATCCCACCACTATCCACTAACTTTAAAACATGGCCCAAATACTTTCTCCCCTTGGTGAATAAAAATGCCAATGTTACATATGAAAATGCTGTTCTTCTTATTCATCTTATTAAGATTTTCTAGCAATATTATTTGTACCTTTAATTCTTCTGTCCTGGCTCACAATTAGCTGCCTCAACCAACCTGAATGAAAGTCATCCACGATAAAGTGAGATAATCACACTGTTTATTTGCAAACCTTTCTCGTTTTCGTTTTTAAGTTTTGAGTCATGCCAAATTAATTTGGATATGAATATATTTATGATTTCAGTTTGCAATTATTTAAAATTAAAAAAGCAGATATTGAAATAAAAATCCTTTTGGGGGTGACTTCGATACAGAGTATTAATTTTAATTACATCATTCATGCTGATATTATGGTTTTATCATTTGCTTCTGAATTTTCTTACATAGAAATCTATTTGTCCAATAATTTCTATGGAGCCAATAACCAGAGTACTTAAGAGCTTGAATGGAGGGTAAGATTAGCACAATAATAGCTTTATTCTCTCTGTAAGAATATTGAAATATAGATAAATGAGAGCACATTGGAACCAGAATTATAATTATGCCCCAGGGTTTTCTTCTTTAAATTTTTTTCCCTTAAATCTGAGTGTCAGGTAGACCAGTTGCTACTTACAGTCCTTAAAATATTAAAATATTAAGTACAAATATTTTATTGAAAATATGTTCTTCAACTTTCCTAAAGTCTTACACCAAGGTTCCTGTCCTTCCATGTGAAATTGAAAACTATTTTTATTTGTGCTTCTTGTGTCTTTTTAGTGATTTTAAAAATGTCTCTTAGACTTTGTTTTCATGTTCTTCTTCAATATTAATTTATTTAGAAATATCACATTCCTATTCAAATGGAATATTTGAAGGTTTTTAAAATAGTCCAAAAAATTAAAGCTATAATTTAGACTTGTTGTTATTTCCAATGTACAAGAACAAATATGAAAACTAAATTTTAAAAAAATCTATTTCCCATCTTAGTGACATTTCAAATTCAAAGTAGTGTAAGAACATTATTAGATGAGGCCTGTGGTATGATTTTTGACAGATGGAAATGAATAAGGGGAAGCCAGTTTTGGAACTCTTCCACTAGCTAGTCATGAAAGAAATGTCACCCCTTCTTTATTTTTCAACTCCATTCCTTCGTATCTGTCTCTCATTTGGATTAGGTTGCTACATTTCCTCCATTAATCCTTATCCTGCTCCCGTTACCTCAGCCTGTGTTCTTTCCTTGTTTAGAATGTCCAGGAAATGCCTTCTGAGGGATGCTAGCATGTCTTTATGAGAACAAAAATATGCATGCAAAGAAGAAATTTTAGTTTCTTCATGAGCTCTGCAGCTTCCTCTAGTGCACTGAGAGGTTTGGAGGATTAGTAAGCATCTTGGGAATGTGTAAAATGATTTGTGTCTGACTTATATGTTGGGGATTAATGGCAGCCAGTTTTCTCATCCAAACATTGATTGATTTGTGATACATCCTCCATGTAACAGACAGAAACAAGTCTGTACATACATTCCTGCCTCTTCAAAAGATGAATAAATAATGATTTTTAGTAAGTCACCCTAGACTACATCTCAAATTAGTTGTTTTAGACTACATCTCAAATTAGTTTTTATCTCCTCTTTCTTTTCATTGATCCTCACTCCTGTTCCATGATGCTTAATAGAAATAGGTAGGTGTAGTGTAACCTGTTAAAGCAATGTGTGTTCCCTGACAGATTCTTTTAAAGCCAGAATTCTGTCAGGCCATATGTTGTAAAGATGGGGATTATCTTGGGATGAGTGAGCTTCAGGGGTTCTCAAACCCTGCTTTACAGAATCCTAGAGGTTTCTCAGCATCCCCTGTGTCCACAAGATGTAGGATGAGGATGACCAGACAGGACACCATGAGCAGGATGTATGTGTGCATGTTGGTGTGCCACGTCGCCTCACCAAAAGCACTATTGGTATTATTAATTCAGATCCCTGTGATAGTTTGTTTAAACAATGGTTTCATTCTTTAGATGAACATTTAGAAACATTTAGAAACTACTGGCCTGAACAGATAAAGTCACTGGTCAAAGCACTCCCAGAATCAGATTTAGCTCCAGTGCTATTAGATCTGAGACCTTGGGAGAGTCATTTGATTTTCCGATTCTTCAGTCCATTCATCTATGCTGTGTAGACCTCAAAGCTCCTTATTGTCCCAGCAGTATAGAATGATAAGAAAAGTGCAGCCATGTTTCTTTTGAAGACATTCATTTTATCAGACAGCTTTTGTCTAAAAGTATAATCTTTAAGGTGTTTCACAAATCTAGGACAAAATGTCTTCTTCTGCAGGATCACTGTTGAGATTTAATAATGTCAAAAGTTAGCTCTCAATATTCTAGGATTCTGTGGTCTTTTAAGATATTATTCCAAGTGTGCAAGGATGCAAATTATGAAAGCGAGTGTTTCTAGTCTTTGCTTTTCTTCTATCTCCATGCTGCTAGGAGAATTTTAACTCTCTCATTCTCCTTTGCTTCCTTATCTTTCTACAAGTTTCCTGAATTTGTATGAAAAAGTGTGGAGACTGAGAGCTAAAAACAAAAGAGGTTTTCCTGGAGGTGGTGCCTTGGGATACTGTGTTGTGTGAGAACAATGGATCAGAGAGGAGCAATAAAAACATTTATGAAATATTTCAGGGATCTGTTTCTAAGTGTCTTGAGTTTTTTTTTTTTTTTTAAGTATTTCATTGCATGGTATGCACATTGTATTAAGCTATATGTCCAGGATTGAAACTACCATGTCCATAGCTTTCTAAGTATTCTAGAATACGGCGTTGCTTGGTGAAAAAATATTGTGCCAAAATCTGAAGTATTAAACCAGTAAAAACATTTGGAAGTTCCCAAAGCTAACCAGAGTACCCTTTCCACTACTCTGTGAATTGTTCCTTCCCATCCAACCACGTCTGTGACCATACCAGTTAAAATTCACCTGTGTCCATGTGGAACCAAGCCATTCCCCTCTCGGTCTCAGCTTTCCTATCTCCCTATCTCTTACTCTTGCTCCCTCCTCCCTTTCCAGATGTATTTCTACAACTCTCTGCCTGACTAATCCACTCTTGCCTCTCTGCCAAATAGCTATTACCTGCTCCATTTAGATACACCTTTTTCACAGCTCCTGAGTTCATATGCACCTAGATCCAGACATCAACCACCATGAACCAATTTCTTTCAGTCTCAATTCCAGATTCACAGTAAAGAAAATTTGGCAATCACACCTCTGGGCAGGTGTTCAGGCCTGGTGTTGGCCTAATCCAGTCAGTTAAGGGTTACAGCGGCACCTCCGCCTCTGTGGAGCTGCAAACACACACAAGGACTATCAGTGTTCCTCCATTTGGTAACTGTACTGTTTCTAAAATTCTCATCCTATGATCTTTTCACACACACTTGAGAATGTCCTGTGCTTCCACAATCCTCCAATTTGCCACATCATTAAGAATTACGCATAGCCCATTACCCCACAAGCAAACAAATGCAGACTCTGTAATGTGAAGCGCCTGGCCACTGAACCGTGCCTTTCCGCTTTGCTTCAGCCTCACTCCACTGACGCGGGTTACAAGATACTATTTACTCAGAGCTTCCATCTCTGAAAATCGGAATTCTCTAGCAACCACAAGATTCCTCAATGCCCACCCTTCCTCTCTCGGGTGTCCTGAATGTTCTCTAGCTGTCTCCAGGCATTTTGTCAGAAACAGTGTCAATAAAGCATAGATGGTTTCTGAACAGCCTATGAACGTTAACTGATAATCCCTCCCCAAGATAGCTGACTCGGGTCTTGTGGCCACAGAGGTAATTAAGGAATATTGTCTAAAAACAATGGGGTTTCTCACCCTACTTGTACCAGATACTTGCATTGGGTCTTATCTTATTTAGTCAGTGACAGTTTCAGACTGACCTGTGTTTCCCTCAAATTCGTATACTGAAGCCCCAGACCACAGCGTGACTATATTTGGAGGGAAGGCTTGTAGGGAGATAGTTAAGATTAAATGTAGTCATAAGGGTGGATCTCTAATCCCACAGGAATAGTGTCCTTAATAAGAAGAGGAAAGATACCCAGGTAGTTAAGCCCAGAGTAAAGGCTATGTGGGAACACAGTGACAAGGGATCATGCACAACCCAAGGAGGGAGGCGTTGGCAGAAATCAACCCTGATGGTACCTGCAACTATGAGAAAAATACATTTTTATTGTTTAAGCCACTTGGTGTATGGCCTTTTTTATGGTAGACTGAGCAGACTCATATAATGACCCTATTGACATATGCTTAGAAAGAAAAAATGGATGTTTGTCCATGGTCCCAGCTAACCCCAGAGGAGATGATCAGTTTTGCCCCTCGGTCAATTTCTGCAGTGGTTTTAACATAAGATTTCCACTTAATTGATCTGATCAGCTTTGCGCTAATCTGAACTGGTCACCAAGACAAGCAAAATCCTGAATCGACCCTGCCACCGTCTGCTGTTTTTCAGTTGTCTAGACATGGTCATAAATAGCTGGATGACTGCCCGCTATAAATTTTTAATGAGAGATTTTGAAATTAGAAAAGGAGGGAAGCAATTGTAATTTATGGCCTGGAGTTATTCCACAGGCAAGGACCAACCTGAAAAGCCAGTGCTGGATTGCCACGAGCACCTTCACCTCAAGGCCTTCTTGGTTATGAAAGTCCAGAGCACTGGTCCCATACAACCACTTCCCACTCTTCTGAAAAAAATTCTCATAATGTCTCTTCCTGATTTTCAGCTTAAAGGATGAGAATTTTAAAAATTACCTGGAAGGCATCACATCTAAATCAAACAAAAATGATTTAGAGTTATCTGTTACGGTAGTTAAGCAGTAGTTTTTTTATACAGATTAAATCCATGACCCCTTTGAAAATATGAGACACGTTAGCTTTCTCCCCAAAGAATATCTATATATTATAAAGAATTTTAGGAATGCACAGATAAATTGGAGCCTATACAAGCACCTGTGGAGGTCAAACAAGAATACCTATGCCTAAGCTTCTTTTATTGGCATGAATCTAGGTTTTCTGAGCTCTGTCTCTATATACAGTTAGATATCTAGAAAACAATATACCTGGGCTATTAAAATTGCTCACTGAAATAGGTTATGCTGCTGTGTCTTTAGAAAGGAAAGTTTGCTTTCCTTTGAAAAGTGGGTGTATATGTGCACATGTATGTGTGTGTGTGTCTGTGTGTGCACACATGTTTGCACACACTATTTTTTCTATTCTTTCCAAAACTTTCAGTAGAAGATACCATTCTTGATGTTACCCAATGTACCTTTTACACAAAGATCCTGGGTATGAAAATTTTTCCTGTTTCTTGCCACTGCTTTTCCTCTCAGAGGCAATGAAAATTATACAACTAGAAATGTTTACCTTTTTTCTTGGCACACAGAAATCTTATAACTAAATTTTATTACTAAGCATAATAACCAATTTATTCTAAGTTCCTGGAAATTGTCCCTTAATTTTAAGTTTGTTTAACTATTTTTAACTAATTTGACCCATGGAAATTTTTTTTTTTTTTTTTTTTTTTTGGCATAAGCAGGGCACTGAAAAGACAAAAAGAAAATGTTAAGCCGGCAAACAAGAGTTACACTCAGAAGTAATAAATGACAGATTTTAGTAGAAAATAACTTCCAATATTGACCCAGTAGAGTTAATGATCCTCTCCTTTCAGTACAAGAATGAACCTATACATTTTACCACCAATGGGATATTCCTTTATTCTACTAAGAGATACTGAGAATAGAATGAGATGCCAAATACTTCTCCACATGACATGGAAGGGTATAAACCAAGCAAGATAAAACCCCTGATGTCAGGAAATGGGCCAGTCATAACTTGAGAGACAAATAGTAATTATAGAGTATTATAGTAATTATAATGAAAAATGGTGTGTTGAGATTAGATACAGGATACCACTTTTGTATGTGATTTTTTTTTTCAGTAGCTAAACATATATAGAGCCCCTATGACCGACTTTCAACTGCACAATTAGTCTTTTATTTTGTCATGAAGTCTAAGATCTGTGCTTTTTCATTTAGCATTCTTGACTGGGAAGTA
Organism: Geosciurus inauris; assembly: GCA_004024805.1. Lineage (NCBI taxonomy): Eukaryota > Metazoa > Chordata > Mammalia > Rodentia > Sciuridae > Geosciurus > Geosciurus inauris. Next base: position 533,280 of record PVHX01000016.1, read on the forward strand.
TAGTCTCAACTTTGCAAACTATATGAAGAATTACAAATGACCAACCAAAAATTTAAAAAGGTTCAATTTCACTGAAGTAAAAGAACTTTAAATAAAAATGAGACACTTTTTCTTCTACCAATTTGATTAAAAGAACATGATTGAGAATTTGCTAAATTGTGGGAGCAAAGTCACCATCATATACTGTAAATAGGGGGTCATATTTTCAATATATTTCTAAAGCCTTAATCATGTGAATAAGTTTTGATTAAAAGTTTTACTTCTATAAATTTCCTATAAAGAAATAATCAGTTATATATGATATATACACATATACATTTGCATATATGTATGAAAAATAATATTTATGGTAAAAAGTGTCTAATGATGGTATTTAAAATATAGTAGCCTTTTAACATGGTTCTCAAGAACCATGTTCATTATCCTAGAAACAATAAAATTACTGACTGTAAACAAGATTATAAAACTAAATATCTGCAAAAAGTGTGTGTGTGTGTGTGTGTGTGTGTACAGCTAGGCAGGTAGATCAATAGGTGGGTAGAAATTCCTAAGGACATATGAACACAAACATCTGAAGAATATACATGGAACATTGTGTTGAAACCATTGTTCCTCCCCATGAGTCTTCAGGCCCAATAGCATATCAATCTATCAAAAATTTTGTTAAAACAGATGATAGAATTCAAACCCCATTCCCCAAATCAGAACCTGAAGAGAGGGGATGAGCTTCATATTTTAATAGCTTTTCTGGTGATGATTATGCTGTAAAAAAATGTACTGTACAATTAAAAAGGAATGATATTAATGCAATTTCTCATTAAATATTACTTAAGGATATAGGAGACAACTTCAAAAGTCTCTGAATGGCTTAAGTGGAACAAATTACAGAAACAATATAAATAATGATAGCTTTAGATCTTTACAGAATAAAACATGAATATCCATAGGTCACACTAATTAATTTAAAGAATGGAATCAATTTTTTCCTTACAAAAGAATTCCAAATAATATATGTGGAGAGAATTAGAGAAATAGAAAAATCACCATTAGGTAAACACCTTGGTAACCATTGCAGATAGGATGAGCTAATTAAAGCTAAAATTGGTGGATAAAAAATCAGGGGAAAAAGAATATTTTCATAGTCTCAAAGTATCTCCCTTCAAGGTATTCATTAATTATAAAATATTATAACTGCATGAAGAAATGTGGCAGATACTACCTTAATCATGTAATCAAGGATGACATCACCAGGGATATCAACTGCCAATGTCATTAACCCCTTGGTGTGATGCACCAGGGCAGGTCTGACCCAACATCCTTCTTGTGGTGCTCTTGCCAGAAAACTAGAACCTCATTGTGATGCAAGAACACATCAGACAGGCAAAAACTAAAAAGTCTCAAGATCATGGGAAAAAACTGAAGAATTGTTAAAGACTGAAAGAAAGAAAGAGGGAAATAAGTAAAAATGATCCTGGAACAGAGAAAGAACAGTAATAAGGGCTGGATGCACAAGGCTCTGGGTTTATCCTAGCAAAAACAACAATAACAACAACAACAAAAAATTAGTGAGAACAACAGTGAAGTCCAAAGCTAATTTCCTGGTTTTGACTGCTGCACTATGGTTGTGTAAGGATGTTAACATTAGTGTTACCTGGGCGAGGGATATAGTGAGCTCTATACTATTCATTTCAGTTTATTTCTAAAGTACAATCACACACATTTTTTATATTGCTCAGCAGTTTCTTGAGTCAAAATTTTCCAATTCTCACGAACATATAAAAATCAAAAAGAAACCTCCAATAACTGACTCCCCTCTTAGTACGAGATTCTCCAAGACGTCACTTCTGTATCAGGATAATGATGCTAACATTAAACAAATAAATAAAAAATAGTTGCTAGCCCACAGATAGTTTAACCACTGAAAAGACAGCGGGCCAATCAGTAGGACTAAAGGAAAGAAGGAAGATACTTTTTCCTTTTCTCCATCATCTGTTCCCGGCTGGGAAACTCAAGGTCTGTTTGCATCAGAAAGCTGGACAGCCTATGTCCATGTGGTATGGCTTTCAGAAGAAGCAGGAGCTATTTAGCTTGGGCAAGTGCCACTGTAGGCCTGCATTATCTGCCTGAAACACAGTGAGGGGTTGGCGTGCTGAAGTCTCCAGAGACTGTGTGGTGCTCAGATCCCGTGGCTGCACCTGCAATCACACAGTACCCGACTCATTAGACTTGCAGGCTAGGCCCTAGGGACCAGGAACCAGCCACGGTGTAGAGGAACCTTCCTGATGTTGTATTCCATATAGCTTTGGTGGAGAACCCCAGCAGCTAATACCCCTGAAGGGGCCTGAAACAGGGCTGGAAAACTTCACAAAGCCACCAGCTTGTCTGTGACCACATGTAGACATTTCTCAGGCTTTTGGGAAGTCATGGATGGGAGGGAGTTAGAAAGTACTAATAGCACTGAATGGTAAATGTTCATGTCTGTCAGGGAACCATGATTTATTTCTGCGCTCTTGGTATGTGGCAAGACTCAATAAATGTTAACTATTATTTTTATTTTTAGCCAATTTGCACGCTCTGGCTGGGGAAATCTGATCAAACACTGGTTAAGCTAGCTGAAGTCAGAATGTCTTTCCAGAGCTGTATGAGCTTCAGGCAACAACAGGCAACCAGGAATGAATGAACAGCGGCATCCAAATCAGGACATTGGCTCTATATCTGCATTGACTTGAAACAGTCACTGCTCTTCTCTGAGCCTCTAAAATCTTCTCTGAATGTCAGTATGGGGTGTCATGACTAAGGCTTCTTTATCTACGAAGTTCTTCAACTCTATATTTTTCAAATTCTTTCCCTCACTAATTCTTGATGATGAATACTCATGTTCTCGACCCTTTGTTCAATATCAAGAGAAGGTAGAAAGAACTCCTTAGAAACAAAAAAAGCCTCTATCCTCACTCCAGAATCCCTGAATCAGAAACTCCAATTCATTCTGATGCTTAGTGAAGTTTGAGAAGCTCAGATCCAGACTCTTCTCTCATGTTTGTTGAAGAAAACTGATGTTCTAAAACTGATGTTCTAAAACTGATGTTCTAAAAAACTTGTTATTGTTGGGACTGGCCTGAATCCAGTTCTACTTACTATGCTGCATGATAACAGTAATGGCTAAAGTTCAATAAGCCTTCCTCATGTGTTGGGCACTGGGCTAAATATTGGATGAAGATACTGCCTACATTCAATAATCACAGGAACTCCATTAGGCAGTTATGGCTTGTATTCCCTGCTTGGATTAGTAAACTGAGGTTTAGGAAGGTTAAATGCTCTACAGGTGCTGACCACAGAGCTAGCAGTGAGTGGTGGAGTCTCTGTTCAACTTCTTTGGAGTCTGGAGCCCATGCAAAAGGTCACAGCACTGCAGTGGCTCTGAACTGTGTCAGTGCCTCCCTCCTCCTCTGTCTTTTTCCCTCCTCCTTCCTTCCTCTTACTACAAAGTGGATTCTTGTACTTACTATATATACTCCAAGAGGAACACAAAGCCCGAAGGCAAGAACAGGTCCTCTTTGAACATGAATTTTCCTAGAAGATGGAAGGGAATATCTTTTATTTTTCCTATCAAAATAGACATTAATGTATTAGGTAAAATTTACTTAACATTTTAAGATAAAAGGTGCAACTTTAAATAAAGTGTACCATGAGAGCATCTGCTTCAGCTCACCCAGCAGACAAGCAGGGTCAAGTATTCATCTTCTTTGCATAGGGAAATCCTAAGCAGACAAAGCTTAAGAATTTAGCACCATGTTACTCCAGTTTCCCTCCATGATACTAAATTGTTATTTTTGTAATCGAGGTAGGGACATTAAATGAAACCTAGGATATATTTATTAAGTTCTTGCCATTTCATATTGAATTTGCCAGCAGAAAGCACTGCAATGCTTGACATAGATAGTAGGGCCTTAGAAATAGCAAGTATCTCTCACAGAAAGCTCTCATCTCTTAGTTCACCTATCATCTTAACTTCTCTCCCTAGTATTACCCAAAGACCAACAACATCAGCACTATGGGATCTTATGCAGAATCTCAGACTCTACATCCTTCCCCTGAATCGAAGTCTGCTATTTAACACATCTCAGATATATGTGCAGATTAAAATTTAAGAAGAATTGCTTATCTCATCTACCTACTCTCAAAGTAAATACTTTAGATCATTAGTTCTCAAAGTGTGGTTCCAGGACCAGCAGCATCAGTATCACCAAGGAACTTGTGACAAATATAAATCCTTGGATCCCAGTCCTAGTGAAACTGAAAAGCTGGAGATGGGACCAGAAATCTCTGTTAACACCCCCCGCAGGTGATTTTTAAACTTTGCTTCACATTAAGAATCAGCTGGAATACATTCCTAAAATCACAATGTCCAGGCCTTGCTCCATACCACTTGAAAAACAGTCCCTAGAGCAGTGGTTCTCACCCCTGGATGCATATTAGAACCATCTGGAAAGCTGTTTAAAAAATACTAATACCCAAGTCCTACTCCTCTGAGATTTTATTGCAATTGTAAAGCTAATGCAGAAGTATAGAGTTTTAATTTTTTTTTCTCCAGGCATTTTATTATTATTACCTGTGATTAGATCACTTCTAAAATCTCAACCTATTCCATTCTCTGAGAACTTCCTCCCATATTTTCAGCTCACTGTTTCTAGTATCCCCAATTTGAGTAACTTGGCCTCCCTGGAATCTCAGATCCATAGATATTTGCCATTGGTACCCACTGTGGGGTCACTTTTCTCTTCTCCCTGTGAGTCTTTGCTTTTCTCATTCACTAGCTCAGATTCCATAGACTAAAGTCCATTCTTTGGCCCCTTCCTTCTTCCTTCTGTATTAGAAAATCCCCAGTCTTGGTCACATCCAACTCCTGTCCAGTTCTTTAATCACATCAGCCCAGCAGAATTTCATGGAGGAAGCAGCCACCATGTTAACAGATGGCCTCCCCTGTATGCATGAGAGCAAATCTCATGGGTAACTGTGCACTGCCAGGCAGACCTACAACTCTCTCTAGTGGATTTCCTCCCCAGTCTCCCTCATGGCCACTAGCACTGAAACCTCAAATGTTCCTCTTTCACTCTGCACTCTAGGCTGACATACTGAAGTCTCTTTTGACTGAAAAAAACAAAAACAAAAACAAAAAAAAATCCAGAAGTGTTCTAAAGAGAACGCTCTTCTCTGCTCATCCCCACCTGCCCAGAATCCACCTCTAACCACCTCCCTGTTGCCTCATGGCTACTTACAAGGCATCTCAAATTCAGCATATCCAAAGCCAAATGCTTAGCCTTCCCCCACAAACATGTTGCCCCAGTACTTTCCAGTCTGGTTTATAGTCAAGCCAACAGCTCTGTCAATCAGACACAATCCATGGAGAAATCATGACTCTTCTCACTTCTGCAGATGTAATCCACCAGCACAAACTACCCATTCTATTTTTAAAATACACCACAAGCTTCTTATCAGTCCAATTCATCTTCAAGCCCTGGTCTAGTTCAAAACAGCTCCATGCCCCAGTTAGTGTCTTATTCAGGTCTGGGTTTGGTATTAGGCCTGCCTTGGCCACTCCCTGGATGTTTGACCTAAAACACATTATATCATCTATGAAGTTCAATACCCTGCATTCAGATATTGTCTATCAGTCTGTCTTCTGTCTGTATATATATGTGCATGAGTGTGTGCATGTATGCATGCATACAGCTTTGCTTATATACACATATATGTATGTGTGCATATAATAGGCCTCATATTGGACTTCTCATGACCTCTACCACTATCCCTCTTGTCCAATCCCTCAGCCTTTTTGTTTAATCCACAATCTTGTTTTTGCCTGGATAATTAATGAAAGTCTCCAAATTTGTCTCTCTACTTCCTTTCTTGGCCATCCCTCACTTCATATTCTATTATCTACCTGTTGCCTGAGTGAGCCTTTTAAAATAAAGTCACATCATGCCATGTTCCTGCTCAAATCCCTTTAGTCACTTCCAATACCATCTGGAAGACCATCCAGCCTCCTCACAATGCTTTGCAAAGCCCTCTATGATCTTAGCCTTTCCAAACATTCCCCCTCACTCCCTTCTCTTCAGCTACACTGGCCTCCTTTATGTCCCACTAATTCATCCAGCAAGGGGCTTTATCAGAGCTTCAAAATGGCTATTTTCTCTCTCTCTCTCTCTCATTGTTCTATCACAGATCTGCATTTCTCATTTACTCCCTTTATTCCAATCTTCTCTCAAATCTCACCTCCTCAAAGAAGCCTCCCCTGTCCTCCAGTGGCATTCTGGAGCCAGCTCATACCAGATTGCAAGACTTTTCCTTTGCCTCTCTGCTGTCAGTGATGGCACGTTGGTAGCCAAGAGCAACCACAGTGGGAATTTTTATATCCTGGAATCAGCAAATGCTACAAATGAGTGTTCTCTTGCTTTATTTTTCTCCCAGAGTGCACATCACCATATCTAAACCAGCACTTCTCTTAGTTTCTTTATTTTTCTTTATAACTCTATTTCCCCGGGTGGAATATAAGCTGGATGAAAGCAGGAAGTTTGTATACTTTGTCTTCCATTTCACCTCTGATGTCTAGAGTAGGGCATGGCACAAGCAATGTTCAGTAAGCATTAGCTGACCATACAGATGAATGAAAAAACCGCACTCTTGAAAAGTCAAAATTTGCAAATAGCTCTCTGTTAAATCATCACCCTTTTGTTCATTTCTCTCCTCTTCCTTACAACCTTCCTAGTTTCCTCAGTTTTCCTACTGCCAGGGTGGCACCAATCTTCTATTTTAGTGACTCAAATTTCCTTATGTGGTGATTACTGATGAGAATTCTCAAAGATAGAACCCTTGTCTCAATCATCTAAAGCTTGTGAGTTTTCCAACCTCCAAGTTTATCACATCACTTGCTTTTCTGATCTACCTCTTAAACATGAGAATCCTTTACATTGCAAACAGGCACAATCCCTTGTAACACAGTTCTTTCTGTTTATATTCTTAAGTAATTTTGAGTCACAAGTTCATGGCTCATGAAACAAAGAAAATGGACCTATAAAGACATAGAAGCAAGGAAGGAAAGATTAAAGAAGTTGGGAAATAATCTCTGAACTTGAAAAGATTAGTCTGCTCGGATATGGGTGGTGGGATGGAGACGGGTTATATTATTAAATAAGATTCGCTTCCTTTATTTTCCAGCACATTCCTCTCCTTTTCAACTTTCTGAATCACCTCTCTCCTACTCTGGGAAAAGTCCTTTTGTGGTATAGAATCCATGTTTTAAAAGGCATTGACCTAAAACTGATGATGTTGAGCTTGGTTTGTTAATGGACTTAATGTGCACAGGAATGAATGGCAAGGACACTGTTACCGTGCTTGATCCCTGAGTTTCATTACAAGGTCTTGTAGACGATCAATATGAAGGACTAAGATGTATTGAGGTAAATAAAAAAAGCATGTTTGGATTTGCTTGTCTCATGTCAGCAGAGCTTATAATAATTGCTGAGCTTTTCTGAAATGGGAAGCTATCTGCAAATGACTACAGAGTCATAGAAACTTGATTGTCACAGAGGCTAAAATGCAGAGAATGATTCAGAGAAATGAATTATTTTATCTTGTCTTCCTATTTTGTTCCAAAATGGTGATATGTAAGAAATTAATCTATTGTGTTTGGTCCAAACTTAATATAAAGAGAAATTTTTAAAATTAATTTTATTAAGAATAATTAGACAGTAAATATGGGGGATCAGTTTTCTCTAAGTAGAGCCACGTGATAACTAATAAATTATACTGTCATTTCTTTTTCTAGCTGATAATCCCTCACATGTCAGGAAAAGTCTTATGACAGAACAGGTGTTTAATAATAGCTTGGAATTTGCTTAAAAATATATCCCTGAAATGTATTTTTGAGGAGCTTAAAGACCCACATCATAAAAACATCAAACTGGGAAGTGCTGATTTAGAGAAGGCCTATATTGGGCATAGGTAGAACAGGTGATGGGGTGACATCCTGGCCCCTCCCCCACCTGGTTTGGCAAAGCTTCAAATTATAAAATTGGAGATTTTCCTTTGGCTTTAATGTTTTAAAAATATCCCTAAGCCAGATAGAATCGATTAATTTCATTTTCATTGTATATACTTGTGTGTGTGTGTGTGTGTGTGTGTGTGTGTGTGTATTTGTCCCTTCCAGGAAGACACTTTGATTTTATGAAACCAGATAAGGAGTACTTGAAGATCATGGAATTTGAGTGTGTACTATTGGTATGCATGCACATGTGTATGTGTGTGCCTCTGGTCTATGTATGTGTAGGTGTATGTCTATGTATGGTGCATGGATGTGTTTGTGTAATTGTGTATATGTGTGTGAACCTCTGTGTGGTACATGAGTGTGTCTGTGTATGTTTGTGTGTGTGTGTGTGTCATATGAGTGTGCCTATGTGAGTATCTGTGTATGTGTGTTTCTCTGTGTGTGGTGTGTATGTGTCTGTGTAGGCCGATGAGTGTGTCCCTCTGCTAGTACCTTTCTTAGGAGCACTTTTTGATTTGTGGCAACCAGATGAGTACTGGATAACCTGACACTCTGGCCCAGAAGAGGAAGGAGAGCAGCTCAAGGGGACAGAATTCTCAGAGATGGGGCCTCAAGCATTATGGGAAAGGCTGAGCCCAACAACTTTTCCTACTTTGGGATCTTGCTCTTATCAGCCCTTACAGGGTCTTTCCAACTCATTAAGTATCTATATCCTAAGTTTCCGTCTAGTTATGATTGACTCTTCTTTCTAAGACAGGAAACACCAAATGAAATAAAAATATTTTAATCAGTGACTGCACAAATGGAGGAGGTTTCTGTAAAAATGTTTACTTTATATTAAGTGGCACATTAGAAAGGAGCCACTTCCTAACCACCCTCCCCAAAACAGCCCTTCTTCAGTGGCTTTCCTGCATTCTGCTTCATGTTTTCAGTTTTCATTGCCAATATTTTAATCACTTGATATTTGGTTATTTGATTACATTCTGGTAATGTAATCAAATAGAATGTAAGCCCCATCAAATAGAATGTAAGCCCCATGGAGCAGGCACAGTACCAAGAGAAGGCCTGTTAGCACTTTTTGGACCCTCAGAGCTGTTCCAACTCATGTTCCTGCCAAGTCCCTGAGCCCTGCATTAGAACAGAGGCATGGACCTTAGTTTAGTCAGTTTTGCACCACTGTGACCAAAGGACCTGACAAGAACAATGTAGAGGAAGAAAAGTTTATTTGGGCTCATGGTTTCAGAGTTTTAGTTCCTGATCTCCGAATTCCACAGCTCTAGGTCCTAGGTGAGGCAGAACATCATGGCAGAAGGGCCTGACAGAGAAATGCAGTTTAGCATGTGGCAACTAGGAAAGAGGAGGAGAGCTCTGCTCACCAGGGACAGAATATAAAACCCAAAGGCACACCCCAGTGACCCCCAGTGACTTCCCCCAGCCACACCTAACTGCCTATAGTTACCATCCACTTAATCCACATCAGTGGATTAGTCCACCGATTAAGTTACACCCCTCATAATCTCATCATTTCAGCTCTGCAGATTCTTTCATTGTTTCACACAGGAGCTTTTGGGACACACCTCATATCTAAACCAGAACAACCCTCTACCCTAAACTCTCACAATGCCCCAGGGTACTTACTTGAAGGTCCACGGAGTCCAGGAGGCTTTGTAGGACCAGAAAGAAGGGCATGAGGAGGTCCCGAACTGCTTGCCATTTGTGAACTAGAAGAATGTAGAGACTAAGGTACAGAAAAGCCTGCTTTTGGTGGGCTCTGGGTCAGGTTCTCTATAGTTTAATACTGATATTCATGTGCTATGACTTTGGACGAGCTTCTTTCTTGTTCCTCTAATTTTCTAACCTGTAAAATGATGTAAAAACCTGTAACAACAAGAAATAAAAATCACATCTGTTTGTTCTTAGATAAAAGAAAATACATAAAGTAATTTGAATAGGACTTGGAACCTGTAAGCATTCAATGAATAGTGTTATTGCAGCTCTGATGATTCTACTGCTCATATTTGTGGTCTTGATCTTTCTAGTATTTTCATCATACTTGCTTGGAGAACTAACTTATCAGCTATTAATTTCAATTATGAACTAGATTAAGGCTCTATTGGGTACAAGGTACAAAACCAAGTGATGTGGCAAAACTGGTCATCAAGAAAACATTGCCTGACATCTATTTATTGCCCAGTAGGGAACAGAACATATCCAAAAATACAAACCAGAATAAAGCAAGGCAAGATTTGATCAATATTATAAATATTTGATAAATATTATGTTTTTCCATGAGTGCCAAATCAGGGTGGTGAGAGGGGATCAACAGAGAAAAGGGGTAAATGGAAATGATAGTTCAGAGAGAGTCACAAGTCCATTGCAAAGAAGGATAGAGAAAGCGTTGAGAACAAATTTCATTGTTCTGAGCCTGGAGATCTAGAAGGAAAACCAAAAATAATGATAATGATAATAATAGTAATGATAAATAAAGCAATACAAGTTTTTTAGGAAAAAAAATCTGAGATGCTTGCACATCCATGTGAACACTGGACCAAATATAAGCACCCCCTAAACTGGACTGCCTTGTCTGGGTTCCCCACAAGACAATGCAAGTTCAAGGTCACAGTCACTTCTCATCCCCCTCGGCTTCAATGCTCTTGGTCATTTTGGCTTGCTTTTGTTTTCTTCTGTTCTGCTAATCCTGCCCCTCAGAATAGTCATCAGTGAGTACATTTCCTCACTGTTGGGAGCTGACCATGTTGTATAAATGGAAAAGCAAATTTTCCCCTGTTTGTTCCTAGTCGAAAAGAAAGCCATCAGTAACCTCATCAAATCCAGAGTAACAAGTGAGACATTTTAAATAATGTCAAAAAATGCTCGCCCTAGATCACACCTGCTCTGTACTAGCAGATGTTTGTGTGGCTGTAACATATTGGGGAAAAATTCACACTCTGTGGCCCTTGTACTTCTATTTCCAACTGTGTTGTATGCTATTGTTAGTATTTTGGCTCAGAATAGAAAACATATTGTAGAAATACCAGCTGGCTCCTGTGTAAGACACTCAAGTTAATTTTTCTCCAAAGACTGTGCTCCTCTGTTCATCTGGACTAATTATTTTTGTGTTTATCAAAACAAAGGGACATATTGCAGAAAAGAGAAAAGTCACATTGATCTTCACAAAACTTTTGGGTCATGTTAAGGAAAATCAGAACCTTTAGCAGAACTCAGACTCCGTATTCTAGCTTCAAAGGATGTGGGCTATAGAGATGAAGCATGAAATTTGTAAGTGGAAAAGGGATGGAGTAGTGTGTTACCCAGCATGAAGTCATTGAGTTCAAGAAGCACAAAGTCTAGAATCCAGGTATATTGAACTCTAGGAATCTGAGCACAGAAAATACACAGGAAAGAGAATAATAAGAAACATAGACCAGAAAAAGGGAGCCAGTTATGTAGAAAGATCTGTGCTTAGGCACATCCACTGCTAGGTCCTGAGCCTGGGTACTGCTGAGAGCAGACGGTGACCCCAGATCATTGGTGGCCTGAGGCACACCAGCATGAGCTGAGCCAGGAATGCCACTGGAACCCTCAGAGAGGCAAACAGTTTGTCTTCCTATGAAGCAGGGCACGTAGGTTAGGGAAACTGGGTGTGCAATTTAATGGTGCAATTTTTCTACTGACTTTCATAGAATCCTCACCCTTCCTGAACTAGCTTTTCCATAAGCACAGATGGCTAAAAACCCCATTCAATTCACTCTCTGCAGTTGCACTAGATTTTTAAAAATCGAAGTGTCAAATTGGAAGTTCTTGGAGTGTCTATTAAGGATTTCACCACCCATGAATTAAATGTATCTGAGAGAAGTTGGGTCAGGGCTCTCTGTCCTTCTCCCTCACACAATGAATGCAGGAGCACACTCCTCTCTGCACGGCCAGAGTTCACCCTTATTCTTATTCTCCTGCCTCACTGTCACCCCTTTCCTACCCTTTCTTGACCTGTCTGAATTTGGTCTCAGCAATAGCTCTAGGGCCTCGCTTTCCCTCTGAATGAAGAGAGGGTGATTATGAATGCCAGGAAGAGATGGGGAAAGGGAGGCCATGTCATCTAAATGCAAGCTTCACCCATATCTTGGTGTTTTTCCAGGTCCTCTTCATTAACCTTCAAATGATCATGAACTAATAAAAGCTATGTGCAAAGGTATCCGTATCTTCTTCAGGACACACACAGGCAGCTTAATAGAACACAGCTGCTAACTATCAGTGTCTGGTAATACTGGAAAGACCTAACTATTTAGGTATTTGGGGTTTGGCTGTAACCAAGGTGGCTAATTATTTTGGTATTAAGGAAGAGAGCAGTTGTTTCTTTTCTTTCAGATTCATGTCTCCTAATTCCCAGTCTACTTCACTGTAATTCACTAGAGATTTTCAGGAGTAAAGAATTTCTAAAGACATTAACCGACCCTAACATCTCTTCCTGTGATAAAAAGGAAACAGTCTGTATCTTGACAATGATAGTCTTTTGTTTTAAGGCAGAGCCAAGTAATTCACTTGGATGTGGATTTTAGATCTGTTTAACTCAAAACCTGACTAGCTGCCTAATTCAACATAAAGAAGCAAAACAAACAAACAAACAAAAAACAATAAAACTGCCTTATACTTTCTTAGTGGGAGCAACTTTCCTATGTGTACCTGGGATTGTTCTAGCTGGTCCACTTCATTAAATTCAGGGACAAAAGCAACAGCAAAGAGCAGGTTTGTAGAGTAGGTAAGTCTCCCTAATCAAAGATAAAATCAGCCCATCACTCTTCCTAGTGTTTGAGTGTTGATACACTTACCTTCTCTTTCCCATCTCTTAAGTCAAAGGTCAGGGTTATTTTTGAGTTCTCCCCTGCCTTCCAGGGTTACAAACACCCTTCAGACATCAGCCCTCCCTTTTGGGAGATTACTGAAGACCATGTGTTCTGTGGCTCTCCTCCTCTAAGAATTGAACTCCAGACCCTGGTCCTTGAATCTGGAATGGCCCTGTAACTTGCTTGACCAACACAATCAGGCACTTTCAACATTTTTCAAGAAATAGCTTTAGCCAGATCCACATGTTCATGAACTACCCTTACTTTCCTCCACATGACCACAGGCAACTGTTTTATAAATTTTCCCAGAATACAAAATCTGGGTCTTCTTTTCTCCAACTTTCAAAACCAATTTTCTCATTATCCTTGTTAGCTTTACCAACAGCCTCCAGAGGCCTCTCTAACTCTCACCTGCCTCCAGTCCCCAGGTCAAAGCCGCATGTCTACTATTTTGTCATGAATTACCATATTTCAGTGCTAATTCTATTTCAGTTATTTATTGCTATGGAACAAACCATCCCAAGAATTTAATGGCTAAAAACAGCAGCATTTTTCTCTCTCTCAAATCGAGGGATTGATTCAACGGGGTGGTGCTTCTGCTCACTGAGATCTCAGGTGGGAGCTGGATGGGGCTGGAAATTCCAACAAGCCCTCTCCCATAGCAAGTATGTGGCACTGATTGTCCTTGGTGACTCAGCTGGGACTACATGCTGGAGTACCATACGCGGCCTCTCCACACAGCATGGCATCTTTATGCCCTGATGGGTTCCAAGAGGAAGTATTCCACAAGCAAGTTCTGTAAGAAGGAGAAAGTGGAAGATTCCAGAACCCAGGCTAGACAGAATAGGCACACCATCCCCTTGGCCACATTCTATGTAAGATAAATTCTATGGGTTGAGGTTTAAACACTCACAGTTCCAGGGAGAGGGAATTAAATTCTACTTACTTGTGGAGGACCCGTGGCCCTTTTTATTCCACCTCATCTTAGATTATTATTTTCTATTGAGTGCCTCTCAGGCTACCGAGCCTTTTCTCCTCCTCTCCTTTTTACCTGAGCAATCCAGACACTATCTGTCCTCCCTTGTTCTTATGTCACCTGGAAATGTCATCAATCACTAACTTTCAAAATATGATTAAAATAAAAATGCAAAAGTACAGATAAAACTTCAGTGGTAATTGCTGAAGCTGGAGATGGGTCTATGGGAGTCGTCATACTAGTTTTTCTGCTTTTGTACCTATGATAGATTTTTCACAGTAAAGAGTAAGAGGGGAGTAAGTATTAGGGATTGGAGTGTGCTCTTGATCAGTAACCCTGAGGAAGCACCTAACTAACTAGCATTACACTTAGCTCCTTCATAATCTCTTAAAAACGTTTTCAAAATCCTGAAACACACACAATTTGGCATGGACACAGAGAACCTAATCCAATGTATGAATATACTTAGTTTCATGATACAAAAGGAAGACACAGCTCTTAAAATATGTAATTGTCTAAGCTTTCAGAGACAGAACCACGCAATTGCAAAGAAGAACTTATAGTAACAGAAAAGTACTTAATAAAACTTCATTATAAAGGTCAAACTTTAAGCCACATACAGATTTAGAATGCTCTTTGTTATATGTACCATTTGATATGTGTTATCTGAGTATCATGCTTCAGAATACTGCCCAGGACATCGTGAGCACTTAATAGCATTATCCGTCACCATTACCAGGAAAGGCAATAGCAAGAAGTGACCTAGCTGACACTGGCCAGTAATACTCAGTATGGGACCCTATTTTTGAATGCAGTTGTGGAACAACAGAGAGCACAGAATAAGGACAGTGACTAAAGAGCCCCAGATTCAAACATACATGTTCCCTATGAGTCACACCCAAGTCACAGGAACAAAGTCTCGATAGGTGAACACAGGCTCTCCTGGTATGACATCTACTTCTCAGCTGTAGTGTGTTCAGTTCATACAACTTAAGAAGTCAACTGAAGAATTAGTTGAAAAGTACTACAGACACATTGACCTAGGTCTTCAGGCCTCTTCATGCACCCTAAAGTCACCCTTGGATATATTTTTCTATTTTGGTTTTATTAGCATCCCAGTTGGTGAGTTGATGGCAAACTGGATTCTAGAAAATTGCACCATTTATTGATCATTTCCTTTATTAGAATACAGGCTCCAGAATGTTAAGGCAAAGGCCTGTCTTACTCTCGATTATACCTCCAGTACCCAGGACAGTACCTGACATGTTTGCTGAATGACTCCCTGTTTACTAATGTTCTGAGATTAAAAAACTTCTTTGGTTAATGTTAAGTAAAGCTTTCCAAAGGGGGTGGGTAAAGTTTATATCTTTTCACCCATAGTTTCCAAAGTGCATGGTCGACGTCATCCTGTTACAATGAGGTTACTCGGATAGGGACCATTTCTGTTGGGATGCACGTCACCTTACAAATAATCAAGTGGATATCATCAGTTCAGTGATTCTTTATCTGTCCTGGCTTTGGTTTTACTTATCTTGTAAGAAAGTAGAATTTTATTCTGAGAGAACTATGAAAAGCATTTAACCTCAAGTTGAGAAAAACTGTCTTATCAGTTGATATCTAGTACATATCTAGAAGTGTGTGCACACACACACCACACACAAAGTGTTTATGTATGTAAGATAACTACTTCCACCTAGATTCCCACAATTAAATACTAGTTGGTTTTTGAAGTGAGTAAATAATCAACTTGGGTCATAATGAAACACAGATATGAATATACTTTGAAGAATGATAAAAAATCCAGTGCATGGTACAGACTTTCGGAAATAAAATTCTGTATAACATAGTCATTGGCATTATTTTGATCTGCTCATAGTTGTTAGTGCTAAGTACTGGTGATATGTTTTATAGTGCTTCAAAGTTTGAAGATGACTTTCACGGAGTCATTGCTCTTTTGGTTTGCACTGTAGCTCCATACCTAATGTCTTGTTTCTGTTCCAGTGAAACTATGCCAAGGGTATTACTATTTGTTTTTCATACAAAAAAAAAAAAAAAACTGAGGGTTGGATGTGTCGATAGACTTTGCAATTAAATTATTGCTATTACAGCATATTTAAATGTCCAAGGTTCCACAGTGTCTTAATTACATATAATCACCCCCTTAAAGCACCATTTTGTGCATGTTACTAGATACTCTACAAGTCAAAAGAAATAAAGGTGGTTCCAACTTTCCAGGGCAAGACTGCCTTTTGGAGACCAAGGCCACCTGGGTAAAATAGGGTTAAATGTAGCACACATGCCTATACCATAGAAGAACCAGGACCTCCTATGACTAAGTTTTCTTCTTTGTGAACAAGTTTTTAATCATTTCACCCCTCTAGAATTCACATCTGTTCATGACATAATGCTGTGGGTCAGCCTGGGTTCTGTCAAAATGAAGCGCATATTACCAAATCCCAAATTACAGTATGTTTTACTAACCGGTTTTATGGACTAGACGTTTCGTTCAGGCAGAAAGGAATTCCCGCTGCACTTGAGGGGTAGCAGTGCCTCAGGAGCAGGCTACTGGTTCTGTTTGGCTGCTCCTGCCCACAGCCTCCAGGCACCCTGAAGACAAAGAAGCAAGATAAATCTGGTGTTGATGAAGTCACAAAGCCAGTCTCCTTCATTTTAATTTACCCTTATTTGTAGCTGCCATGACCTTTTACTCTATTATAGCAACCAGTTCAAATCTAAAAATAAAACTTAAAGACAGAAAACTCAAGTCTTGACAGTAAACAAGAATGGAGATGTACTTTTAGCTACCAAACAGAGGGAGAGTCACAGTTGTTTTTAAGACATCTCTGTTCATGAAATTCTTCAGAATGAATATAAATGATCTGTGAACCTTAATTTATACTTTTTGTTTGGGTTTTAATTGGCAAAAATCACATCAAAATGTGATGTCATCTTGTCAGTTTAGTAACCATTCTGGAGAAAACCTTGTAAGTCTCTCAGTGAAGCAGAAGGAAATTAAGAGGAGATATAAGACAGTAATGTGATACCAAAATGCAGGGCACAATCTAAGGCCTTTTAAGAACATGTTTATTCATACATTGAAAAAATTGCCAGTTGCGTTTTTTACTGAACATGTGTTTAAGTTTGTGTTGAATAAGGACTCCAGAGCTAGGGCTTAAGATCTGTACCTCCTGTAATTTTGTTCATTCATCTATTTCTTGACACACCCAATAAATAGTTCCTGCATGTCTAGGATCTTCCAGGCAGTGGTCTAGGCACTGAGGATACAGCAGAGAATAAGGGAAAATGGCCTGCCTTCCTATTACTAAGAGTAGGGAAGAGGGGCTGGGGCTGGGGCTCAGTGGTAGAGCGCTTGCCTAGCATGCGTGAAGCACTGGGTTCGATCCTCAGCACTGCATACAAATAATAAATGAATAAAATAAAGATCCATCGACAACTAAAAAAATATTTTTAAAAAAAGAGTGGGGAAGACAGCTAATCAGTAAGTAAACAAACATGTTAGGTATAACTTCAGGGAGAAATAAGTGCTCTGAAGAAAAATAAAGCAGGGCAAGAGCGCAGTAGGTAAGTAGGCTTGGGACTGCTTTAGATCTAGTCTGGAAAGCCTAAGTGAGCTGGTAACATTTGAACGGAGGATGGAGACTTATTTTCTTTACTAAAGAACCTGATGGAACCTCATGGATGATCAATGAATGGACATTGATCCCTAGACCCAGAGCTGTATTTCTCAATCATGAGGACTTTGCTACATGCTTGTCCTGTGAGAAGAGATTTGTGATGAAAGATCCTTTGAAGTGCGGAAACTCAGAACACAGACAGTGCTAAGGATATAACTGTTGAGTTCCGCCATGGGTTCCTCACAGTCTAGATTGTCCAATTGCCCAGGAACTGGTATATATTAGAGCACTTGGGAGAGGCACTACAGAAAAAGAGCTGTAATATCCAGGTCTTTGAAACTTTTGCTCAAGTTCATGACAACACTTGTGTGGGGTAAGGACACCTCATTTTAGTTTATGTTGGTACCTGAATGACTATTTCACAACTTCAGAAGCACCAGAGAACACCAGAGAACGTCACCAAAGTGTCATGGTTGAAGAAACACATTTGGCCTCTGTAATATTTTCTCCTTCTCTTCCTTTTCCTCCTCCTTTTTCTTTTTCTCTTCTTTTTTTTTAATAGGAATTCTCTTTCCTATAGAGAATCCTTTTGCTGCAAGTCAGGTGGAGCTCAACATTACTTCTCAGAGCAGCAATTTTTTTACCCACTCAGCATCTATAACCCTCAAAAATATATATATATGTGTATATTTATATATCAGTTAAGAAGTGGGAGGGGACGTGATACACACCAGACTCTCTAGAATCCTCAGTAACATGTTTTCATAGGCACTGTTAGAAAAGTCTGCTTATTTTCTAGGATTGAAAAAGGTAAAAAGAGATGAGTTTACAGCTATCAATTGCCATTCAAGACTGCCACTGGAAGTTTTAAGAAGGAAGAAAGACACAGAATCCTTATGACATTTATGAACCCCTGGATCCAGCTGTATCTGAAGACACATCCACCCATAGATGTCCCAGGTACATGAATCAATAAATTTCTGGTTTTGCTTAAGCAGTTTGATTTGAGTTGCTGTCATGAGGAATTGCAAAAGACCCACATAATGAGAACCAGGATCCACAGAGAAAATTTGAGCAGTGACAAGAAATATACCAGGGACATCAGCTGCTACCAAAATTCAACACAACGGGTAATGCTGGGGAACAGAGGAAATGGTGTAAGGAAGAAAAATAGACCAAGGCTGTCCACAGTCACACATTAGATGACCAAGAATGTCATGAAATGCAAGGGAAGAAATGGTGGATAGCATTCGGCCTCTTCTGCAGCATTTACCCCAGATGATTGCAAGAGTGTACCTCTTAGGTTGGTTTGGCCTACATAAGTAGGGTTTATTATTGTAGCTTAACATTTTCTCGGATAGCTGAAATGTTCAGAGTGGACCACTGGCGAGTCCTGGGGTATGCCTTTCGTGCCTCACACATTTAACCAGTGCCAGTTCTCCACGAAGCAGCTACTAGAGGATAAAGATAACGATTGTCGGTTCTCCTTGAAGTGTTTTAAAATGGCTATAAGATTATCATTCAACCTGGCCCTCTCTTCAAATTTATAAAGGTGGAATCTGTATACTGAGGGTTATTTTAGGGAGAGAGAAAAAATAAATAAACACTTAAAATGCTTCCTGAAGAATGTGTTTGAAAGCAACCAGTTCACTGTCTGGCATGTATGTATAGGTGTATATGTGTGTTTAAGACTGTTTCTTTAGGACTTTTAGGTTCACAGAAAAATTAAAAGGAAGGTATAGAGATCTCCCATATACTGCCTGCCCCTCATATGCACCGCCTCCCCCATTAGCAATGTCCCCCACCACAAAGACACATTTATTGCAACTCATCTTGCCATGCACAGCCTACAATGAACGTCAGTCACTCAAAGTCCACGGTTTGCAATAGAGTCTCACATGCTATAGATTTTAACAAATGCAAAATATCATATATCCACCACATAGCAGCATAGAGTAGTTTCATTGCCCTAAACATTCCCTGTGCAAATGTGTGTTGTGGAATATATTTAGCACAGGCTGGAGGCACCTCCTGTTTACCTCATCTGCACTTGACCTGCATGAGTTTCCCTGTACTGGCAGCACTGACCCCTTAAAAGGGTGGACATGAGGCAGGGCAATCCCATGAATCCACCCTCCCTCTGAGGGCGCTCTTCCCTTGATAGAGAACGATTTTATTCTCCCTAGAGTGACGGGTTCTGAAAGATTTTCTCAGCACAAGAACACTAGCAATAATCATGTGTGCACCTTACAGAAGGGCCCACGGATGCTTGAGTGAGGAATAGTACAAGTCTTAGGGTCACCCGTGAGACTACCTCAAATTCCTTCCTTTCCCTTGCTGCAAGTCTGTAACCTAGAGCATCATCCCGGCATTGAGAACGTGGGGATTTGAAGTAGAAAGCGCAAAGGGGAAAGAAAAAGGTGGGGGATGGAATAGGGAGAGCATGGGGCAACTCCACCCACCATGAAATTGTGGTGATTCTGAAGGAAACTTCTGGTGCCAGAAGGTTAAGTCTGTGAGACACGTTGCCTCTGGTACAGGATTCATACAGAAGAACTCTGAGTAACCCACCCTCATCCAGACCGGACTCGTATGACTACGCTGCTCTCTGTCCCTTCCCCTCACAATCTCACATTTCCCACCATGAAGTGCCACTACTCAGTACAAATCATTTTGCTGTTCCCATTAGAACCAGGAATAGGGCTCCTGGGATAGCACTGGGCATGTGACTGGTCACTTCAGAGAATAGAGGAGGGCGACTGCTCCTCAACACTCTGCCAAATATGAAAGAGAAAAAAAAAAGGTCCAAATGTCCTTTCACAAGAGGACAAAGAGGAATTCTGTTCAGAATTTCCTATGGGGCACGCACACAGTTAATTTAAACACATTCAAATTAACAGACTGTGTTGACTGAAGGGTACATTTCTCTCTGTTTTGGATAAAAACTAATTTAAATGTGGTGGTACCAGGCTGCAAGCACATTCCCACAATGAAGTAAACAAATGTTATTGCCTTCACTTACAGAGTCTTGCCCAATTAGGTTGATTATAGTGATCACAGAGATGTATCCTGAATGCACAAGAAAGTAGTAATGCTCAGATTTGTTATGTAATATTTATAGACTCTGTGGCAAAACTTCAGATGAATTAAAATATACAATCTTGTGTTTCCATGGACAAGTGGAATGTGATCCACATGTTTGCTCAAAGTAAGAGGCAGAGCCAACAAATTCCCTGACATTTACACTGATAAGACCTTCTCAGAGAAATTGTAAATTCCTCTTCTAAACTGCCATTTTAAACAACAGAAAAGCTGCTTGTCTTTGTCACCTGCAAGTTTAACCTTAAATCACAATATGGTCTTTGCTTGACTTTGGAAACTGTCTCTATCATTTTCTCCTGGGCAGATAGACTTAGGAAAGCATGTTCTGTATGAACATAACATGCATTACATCATATCCAATCGAATTAGTTGATCACACCCAACATGTTATTGGCAATCTGATTTAGATATTGTCATAATTATTTACTTTCCAATGTTGCTGTGACTATGATAGGATGTGTCAAGGTCATTCAAAAGAGGAAACAGTTTTTAAAACTGTTATACATTTTAACAATAGAATCTATTCATATCACAAATGACTGGGTGAGCAAGTCTGGAAAAACGAAAGAGCAATAATGATGTGCTGTGAAGTTTTGGAAAAGGATTTAACTCCCTGGACCCAAATTTTCACATGTAACGTGAAGGAGTTGTTCTGTGTGATCTCCTAGGTTTTTCCAGCCCTAAGCCATCTGCAATCTTTGATTCCTATCACATTAGTGCTGTGCATGCTATCTGGTTGATGTGACCAAGTTAGGAGGGTTAGATTTTGACAAACACTTGGTTTGGTACAACAGGCATTTGTAATTATTTGAAATTGATAATAACAGAGTCATCAAAAAAGGGATATTACTGGAACAGCTATAAATGAAGGAAATATAGACATGGATGAAGAACACACTTGCATTTAAAATAAATATGCATTGCAATTTCTTTTGCATAATACATGTTTTAAAGGAGATAGCTCATTATTGAGGAAAACATCTCAGTGGCCCACTTAAGGTACAAAAATTGAACCTGAAATTGCACAGCAGAGACTAAGGGTCCTCCACCCCAACCCTATGCCTGTCTCTCTACATGATCTAAAAATGGGAAAAAAGTAGCCATCAGCAAGCATCACTTCAATAGCATTTGGCTCGGGATCAACCTCTTTTGTTGAGGGCTGCCCTCATTGATTTGTTGTCTTGCATTTATGCAATCTTAACCCGGGGCTGGATCATGAACAGATTGTGCAGTTCTGACCTTAGTACCGATGCAGTTTGTTCAATTATTCCTTCATTCATTCAATCATCATCTACAACCTGCCAGACACTGAGAATTCCGATGATGATTATGCAGAAAATGGGAACTAGAAATATTCAGTCTGTTACATTGGTTCTCAAATTTTGAATGTCTCTGAATCCCTAGAAAACTTGATAAAATAAACATTTCTGGAGACCCTCCCTAGAGATTTTGATTAAGTGTGGTAGGAGCTAAAATTCCTATTTTTATCCAGTTCTCTGGGTGACCACTGCAGGGGATATGAAGATTCTATTTTGAAAGCCTCTGACCTGGCACATGCTCATTTGCTGAAGTCCATTATCCTCCCTCCCAACAGTGGTTTCCAGTCTTTTCCAAGTCTTGCTTCCTCCCCTCCCGCCTTTGTTCTGCCCAGTCTCTTGCCAGCTTTGAGAACTGACTTACATACACATCCCTCAAGGTACTGTATACTGGCCCTAAGCGTTACCTCTGAGTGACACAGGAATTGATAAGGTGTGGGCTTGAATAGGTGTAGAAATGAAATGGGTTGCAGAACCCATTGGGGAAATATGCTTCCACTCCAGTGACTCATCAGAGCCCACAGTCAAGTGGGGATTGGGTCGCAATCAGATGAATTTGATCAGCAGTTCACTTAGGTAGGATAGATGCAAATGTGTTTCTGAGAAATTCTCAGCCTTGAACAGATATTTATGAAAACAAAATCATCTCTGCTTGGAGTAATTTTGTGTAGTCACATCATGTGCAAAGGCAAAGTTTAATCAGAAGCCTCTAGACTACAAAGGTAAATACAGGTGACAAAAGGAAATCTAGATTATGTCAGTTTGAGAATAAACAATCATGGATAGATGTTTGATGAAACATAAAGAAGTTTAAAAAAAGCTGGGCGCAGTGGCACACACCTATAATCCCAGCACTTTGGAAGGTTGAGACAGGAGAATAGTGAGTTCAAAGCCAGCCTCAGCAAAGGTGAGGTGCTAAGTAACTCAGTGAGACCCTGTCTCTACATAAAACACAAAATAGGCCTGGGGATGTGGCTCAGTGGTCGAGTACCCCTAAATTCAATTCCCAGTACCAAAAGAAAGTTTTAAAAAACACACTCAACTAAGGAAGCCAAGGCAGACATAGGCTGAACAGAACAGATAAGTCAGATTGATACCTGATTACGAATTAACTAATAAGTCATTTAATCAATACATCCACAAGCTCAAACAGAGCATCTTTCTTTGCATGGGAATCTTATATACATGTGTCCAAGTAAACCATCCCATGGATAGGAAAGCACAGCTGGAAAACAAATTGAAAAAAAATTGTGATCTTACAATATTTTGTTTGATTCATTCCTTTCCATAATTGTAAAATGCACATGGGAGTGGGATTTATGATCCCTATGCAACAGAAAAGCATAATCTTAAGTTAGGGAAGCGATAGGACCAACTGCTGGTTTCTAAAATGTGGTTAGGATGTGTATTTACAGAGGGCCCTCTCAGGTCTTTATTCTATAAAATAGCTAGACAAATAAATCTGCGACATCTGAGGGTAATGGCATCTTGAGAGATAATGGATATTCAATCTGGGAGATGGGAGGGAGATAAAACCTTGGCTAGGGAATGTTTAGAAAAAAATCAGACTGCCTGTTAAACTGCTGGATATACTAGTCCCTATAAATTTTCAAAAGAGTGTCCTGGGTTTCATCCAGGAGGCTATTGCAAGTGAGATACACACTGCTAAAACTCTCCACAGTCCTTCAGAAATATTAAGGCAAGTTCATGTAACAGACACCTCTTGCCTGGGGTCAATCACCAGTAGTTCTTGGCAGAAAAATCCCCACAAGCTTTTAATTCAAGCATGAGGTAGGTTCTTAATCTTGGCTATTATCAGACATTTTCCAAATGTTAAAAGGAAAATTAGAGTAATTCTTATTAACATTTTTGTTTGCTTGCTTCCAGGAAGATGGAGATCTACCTGATTTTGAGCATCCTAAGGACATTATTACCCTTTGAACAACTTCCTACATTGATAGGAAAGGCAGTTTTTCTACAAATATCCTCTGCACCCACATTTTTGTGTGATGGAAAAACAGAAAGGGGGATAAAAATATGGTCTTCTCCACTTGATAGTTGGTGGGCAGACTTAGTGCAAAAACATTTCCCTCCTGTCTGGGTTCATGCCCTGTAGATCAATGTGACCAGGCTATTCCTCCCATGAGTGAGTAGAATCTATTTTTCTATCCCTTGATTTTGGGCTGGCCTTGTGATTTACTTTGTCCCAAGTTTAGAATATGACTGAAATGATAGACAATGGCAAATTGAAGTCACAATTTGGAATGTAGGCCTCATGAGGCCCGTGGCTTCCCTTCTTGCTCTTACTCTCCTGACTCTGCCATTAGATCAAGCAATGTACCTTGAAGATGGAAGGCCAAATCAAAGTGGTCCCAAATGTCCCATCAATGTCTTCTTGCACAAGTCTATAGTCAATTGACCTTCAAAGATGTGAAGGTCAGCCTGGTTCAACAGAGACTCCATAGGACCTATGACTCATTGCAATTGATTGTTACTAGTCAAGTCCAAAAGAACCACTTGGTTGATTTTGTAGACTCCTGGGTGGTAAATAATGCTTATTATTTTAAGCCACAAAATTTTAGGTATTTTGTTGAGCAAAGGCTCATTGATATCATTGATTATATTTTAAAATCAAGGAGTAAATTGAAAAAAAAAACACAGATGGGTTTTTCTCTCCTCAAGAGATGAAATGTGGTCAGGCATTGTGGTGCACGCCTGTAATCCCAGCACTTTGGGAAACTGAGACCCAAGAATTGCAAGTTCAAAGCCAGCTTCAGCAAAGGCAAGGTACTAAACAACTCATTGAGACGCTGTCTCTAAATAAAACACAAAATAGGGCTGGGGATGTGGTTCCCTGGTACCGAGAGAGAGAGAGAGAGAGAGAGAGAGAGAGAGAGAGAGAGAGAGATATGAAATGTCTATGTTGTATTTTCAGATTATCCATTGCATTAGTGAGGAGCAGAACATGTGTTCTTAGTTCTGGATATGAGAAGCACCCATTGTAAAGATAACAATAACATTGAGAAATCATAAGCTAAAAATCCCCAAGAAATGTGGGTGGAGTTTATGCAGATGGAAGAAATTTTGCTTGTCTATTGATATTTTTAAAAGGACTTTCAAATCTGTGCTATACATTCACGCCATGCATCTCATTACACTATACATTTCATTAGGCTATAGGCTTCATTAGACACTTGAATCAAGGATCTCATTACACACTCCAGACACACATCTCATTATACCATGAATCTCATTAAGTTCCCAGCCAGGAACAGATGTAAAATAGACAAATTTCAGCAAGGCTTTGATTCCAGCCCACATGGCAATCTCATCAACAACCGAGCAAGGATGGACCAACAATTGGCTGATTTTTGAATGACACTTGGCAAAGAGAACCAGCTCAAACAGGCACTATCAAATGACAGAGGAAAAAAAAAAGAGAGAGAACTTGGTGTCACATTCCACTTTGCTGTCCACTCTAGGAATGTGTTCCTACTGTCAATCAGGAATCACCTACCAGAGAAAAGCCAAAGAGATGGGGAGGAAGAGGGCATGTGTCTGTAACATTGCAATCATCTGTCATGAGACAGATATGCAACAAAGGTCACATCAATGTCATCTTGGTCTGGCTTCAGCAGTTGTATCTGTCCTGTATCTCCAGTTGTCATCGGTGATTTGGCATCTTCATAGATAGGTTCCCTGGTGACATCCCTGGGTAAGTAGTACTTCTTTAGTCATGAATGATAAAAACCCAATGCACACTCATTTAAGATTAGAATAGAAGAAGGAGCCCAGAGGTGTGACTGTGTTCAAGCCCAACTCTATTCAAAGGCTGAACCATCACTGGAGAACATATTTCCTGTCTCTCAGTTCTGCTTTGCTTTATGTTAGCTTCATTCCTAGGTGCTTTCCACATGAGCTGGTTGTGGGTAACTCTAAGATTGTCATCATCCTCAGAGTTGTCAATTCAAGAGAAAGATAACTTCTAAAAACAGGCAACCATGTCCTAAGGGATGTACCTCATTGGTCAGCTTAAGCCAAATGACTTTCTAGAAATAGAGTGATAGCATAACTTGAGTTCCTAGCCCTGAGTCATGTGCCCTGCCCTGAATAGAGTCATGGATTGAAAATAGAAGACAGTAATTAGATCAGAACACCCATATCTACAGTGTCTGTACCATCCTGGGGATACCTGTAGTCTGGTAATGAATATACAACCTGTTTGCAGTATGAAAACCCAGGAGCTCTGTCCTTGCTCACCTAGAAACTGTTTGTCCCTAACAAATATGTGATGTCTCTGAACCTAGGAGGAGCTTGATAAATATCATCAGTGTTTCTTGGGCTCTTAGGATGCCATAGAATGCATATTGCTTTTCTGTGGAGTGCAAGTTGGAGGGAGTAACCAGTCTGTCGATGGTATGATTTCCATGTGCCATCAAATCTTCCATTCTGAATGGCAGTAACCATTTCATCTTAGCTACTAGCTGATGCTGGAATGTCTTTAGAAAGAGTTAAACCAAGGAACACACACACACACAAAATACAACAAACAAGACAAACAAGAAGGGAAAACAACCGATTTGGTTTCACACTCAGGTGCAAAGAACATGCTGAATGCCTTCTAGAGAGTAAGTTATGGGCAGGAAGAAGGTACATCTAACTTCTCAAGAATACTAGGTCCTTGGTAAGGATGGAAAGACAAGTTAGAAGATATAGAATGGAAGGAGCAGAAGGAGGAAAGGCCAGATAGCCCTGAAAACCTCTCCAAATTCCTGGTTTTCCTCGGGTAGTCCCCAGGTAGTGATCTGCATCTCTGAATCAAAGTTTTGCTCTAATATGAAAGGATAGTGTTTTTGTTCTGTAGGATTATGAGGCAATGTCCAACTAGAGCCAGTAGTTAAAGAATGTTTTCACTGGAATTTGCTAGGCAGTATGACTCTAAAATGAGTATCAATGCAGTTTTGACCTATGTGCCCTGGTGAAGCTCCTGGCCCATGGAAACAGCATAAACATTCTCCCACAGGCCTTGAGATGAAGTGTCGCATCACTGGTGCCCAAAACAGGCAAAGAAGTTTCATCTTTTAACTCAGTAGAATTTTTTTCTAAGAGAACATTTAGCCAGAAAATGTTAGCATACAAGAGATGTTGGAATAACAGTTATGGGTCAGATTCTAACTCCATGTGGGCAAGGACGCTCTAGTTCCAATCAGAGGATTGAACTATGTCTAATGTGCACTTGATTTATACCCTGGGTACATCCTGGGAAAGAGGAACCTGATACCTTCATGATGATGGAAGCCTCACATTCTTAAAAAAAAATTCTATCATTTTATTTATTAATAAACAATAAGTACAGTGACTAATAAAGCACAAATGATAAAATGTTTAAAATGATTCTTTTTTTTTCCTTTTTTCAGTATGCTTTGTCTTTGCACTTCTTTGTTTTTACTCTTTCAATTAAAATGCTTGTGTCCTGATCACACCATTCCTGAATGCAAACAGCAGTGGGATAAGTATTTAGATTTCCAGTTTATTCTTCACTTTTGGAAATACTCTCATTCTTTGGTCCACTCACCGCCTGCAGGAGATGAAGAGAGAGAGAGTTAGTGCGTAGTTAAATTAAAAAATAATAACGAAAAGACATGTATCCTAATAGACATTTTGCTTTTGACTCAGAATCAAAAGAAAAAAAAAAAGAAAGTTGTCTTCCCTCTTCTAAGTACAATTTTGAAAACACAGACTGGGTTCTAAGTACAAGGTTAAAAGTAAAAAATCAATTTGTTCACCATGAGATTTGCCCCTAACCAACCCTGAACAAGCGGGTACAGGATCCTTGAAGTCTATGTGTCCTACAGGAATGAGTGTCAATGGTAGTAACTGGCCAACCCATGACCTTACATCCAAATAATGCTTAGGAAATTATTTTTATTTTCCTCCAACCATCTTCTTTATGTCAGGAAAAGAGAGTAAGGGAAAAAGTAAGCACTACCCAGACAGACAATTTAAAGGTAATGGTGAGAGGCAAAGGGTCTTTTGGTCTGATTGTCCAAGGCTTGCTTTTCAGGAGGAACTATAAGCCTGAAGCAGTCACTGGTGGTGCACTTGACTTAAATGAGATCTGTTCCTTTAAGAGAAAATACCTGCTATCTGCTCTTGGAGTCCCCAACTAGACAACCCAACCTCTTTTCTGTTCCCCAGAGTCCCAGGACACCACTTGCTTGTTTCCATTTTGTTGTGCCACGCTTGACACTTGGATTCCACTTTACATAAACTATAAATAATATTTAGACATTTGAAGTTGAAAGGATTTGCTCACTAGGCTAAGGTGGCAGCATATGTAGACTTAAAAAAAAAAGAAAGAAAGCGTTCTGACCTTTGGGTGAACAGAAGAACTTAAAATGCTATTGTTAAAATGTAGCATGAAGAAAGCATGATTTAAATGTAAATCTTTTATCTCCAAAGCCATAAAAGACTATGCCTTGGAGGTATGAGAAAATGCAAACTCTAATGGGGAGCATATAAAAAAAAATTAAAACATTTAGTGCTGCACCAAATCTACTTTTCTGAACTGCCTTTTGCTCATAAAATACTCAGAGTATATAGGATTTTATTTATATGTAAAATGAGCTGTTCTTTAACCATTTGGTCTCTGGTGTCTTGGACTTTGATTCTAAAACTGAAGACCTTGGCGCTCTCTGGGAATCTCTGAACCTCCAAGCCCCAAAGGGCCTCTCAGCCTGCCCTGGGAGTGTCCTCAAGGGCAGATCTGCCTGCTGGAAACACTGCAGCCTGGCTCCCCACTCGAGGGCTGCAGAAGTAACCAAGGGCGATGTCAGTGCCGAAGGTCACATTTTCACTTCTATATTCCTTGACCCACTCCATGGTTTCAAGGGAAAAGAAATAAAATTCTGTAATTATTTGGACTAAGTTATAGGTAAGGCTGGATTTATGGCAGATTCTGTATACTGGCCACAGATTGAACACAGTTGGAACCGAGGCTCTTGCCCAGATTTCAGTCATCAATTACCATATGGCTTTATCGGTGCTGATCGTACCTTTCTCAAGACCAAACACGCTCTCCCTTTCAGGAGGGCCCCACTGTTCCCTTGTGCTTTCACGGCCTGTGCCTCATCTGCTCCTCACTCCTAATTACCCAACCCTTTTCCTTGATGCTGCATGTGGACCAAACAAAAGTCTTCTCTCCGTGAGTCGCCAAGAAGCAAATGTCTTATGTGGCCCTCAGTTGGAAGCTCATTTCACTTGGGGCCAAGGTCTCTGGGAACACATTGAATTAGCAACCGTGTCTTTTGTGTTCTCAATATTAGCACATAGTGGAAATTTGATGAATGTTCAGTGCCTGCATGAATGTATTTCATGTACTTCTGAATTGTGGATTTATTGTGTTAACCCTTTACAAAATCCAAAGTAAGCATAACTTTCAGAACAGTTCTTGTTTCTTCTACTCTACACCTTCTTCCAGATTCCCCCACATACCAGGTTAGAAATGGCCCCCTCTTTTAAACTCTAACTGTACTGGTGTGTTCCTTCTTAGACCTAGGACAGCTCTTTGAATGATGATGTGTGTAATTTCTCACTGTTGTTCGCCTACCTAGACTATAATATTTATCTTCTGTCTCACTGTATTTGTAACACCAAGATGATAATAGATGTATGCATGATACAAGGTTATTTTTTGTAGATGAAAGATGAAGAGTCAATCAATGCTTTTCAAGGTGTATGTGTGTTCACTTGTTTCCTGGTTTGTCCAAGGTATCTTCAGCTATCCCTTTAAAGTTTTCTTTAAATTTTCCCCAAATCTCTGCTACTGGCTCTGAGTGTCTTTATCTGCTTGGTGTTTTATCAAGCCTCAACTTTTAATCCTTTATTTGATTGCTATGCCATAACATTCACACGTCCTCAGTACATTCCACATATATTCCTGTCCTGTTGTAAAACATCCCCCTGCATTCTGTCTTCATGAACAATGAAGATGGCTGAGAAGATTTTCCTTATTCCCCACCATGTACGATAATGCACATAACAGTTTTCTATCATCTTATTACTTAAGATTATTAATCCCATGAGGTAGGTACGGCCATCCCATTCTACCCTTGGGGAATCTGATATCTCCAGCTACTCAGCAGAGCACTCACTCATTCACTCTGTACAATACCAAGGACTCTCAGGTCGAATGTTATTATTGGTCAAATGGCTACGCTTTCAGCAACTTGAATCAGTAGCCATAAAAATGTCTATGTCTGCTTTGCTTTGAGTATTTTTCTCCTCACAAACTAATGTTGGTGTTTAACAGCCATTGGAACCGTTTTAAGAAGTGGGACTGTTAGGAGCTGATTCAGCCATGAGGGATATTCCCCATGGGAGGAATGGGTGCTGTTACAAAAGGGCAAATTTGGCCCCTGCTGCCCTCTCTTGTCTCTGCCACAGGGAGATGCAGCAAGAAGGCTGTGGCAAGATGCCAGGCCCTCAGTCTTGAATGTTCCAGCCTCCAGAACCATGAGTCAATAGATTTCTGTTCATTCTAAATCTCAAGTATTCTGTGATAGCAGCACAAATGGGCCAAGACATGATACAATTATTCAATAATCCCCCTTTTAGGATCTAGCTTAAAGAGACCATAGTGAATGCAAGTAAATCTTTATATATAAAGATGTTCTTAGGGCTGGGGATATAGCTCAGCAGTAGAGAAAATGCCTAGCAGGTTCAAGACCCTGTGTTAAATCCCCAGCATTGCACATAAAAAAATAATTAAAAACGTTCTTTACTGTGCTGGATGAGATCTTAGGCTTGAAAAAATGAATTTACAGATGAAGTGTGGATCAGATAATGGTATAATATCAATATTAAATTGCAGATTTTGAAAATTATATTGTTATGTAGGAAAAGTTCTTTTTAGGAAGTGTGCTTTAAAGTGTTAAGGGATAAAAGTGACAATTTCCTCTCAAGCAGTGAAAAAAAGTGTGTGTGTGTGCAGTTGTGTGGTGTGTATGTGTGAAAAAGAGAGAGATACACAGACAAAATGATAAAATAAATAGGCCTAGCTGTAAACAACTAGTGAATCTGGGCAAAACTTATAAAGGATTCCTTTATAATAATCTTGCAACTTTTTCTGTAATTTTGAAATTTTATGAAAATAAAAAGTAACAGAACATGCTCTTCATTGTGTTATTCATAAAACTGAGGGAAGGAATAGCAAAAAGTCTATATGTTAAAAATAGGAGAAAAAGCCAGGCACGGTGGCACAAGCCTGTAATCCTTGTACTTAGAGAGGCTGAGACAGGAGAATCACAAGTTCAAAGCCAGCCTCAGCAACGGCAAGGATCTAAGCAACTCAGTGAGACCCTGTCTCTACATAAAAAAAAAAAAAAAAACACACAAAATAGGGCTGGGGATGTGGAGCAGTGATTGAGTGCCCCTGAGTTCAATCCCTGGTTAAAAAAAAAAATAAGAGAAAGGCTAATTAAATTATGGGATGTTCACATGGTGGAAAATAAACCAAGAAAATCATTCATACACAAAAAAATGTCAAGGAGATAAAGGATGCTTAATTTAGAGCAAAGCAAAGAATTGAATTAAAGTAGTAAATACATATATTAGTGATGCAAAATCAATTGAAATTATCAGTTGTTGATGGGATTATGGGTGATTTTTATTTTTTATTACATGTTTTTTAAAAATGTTTCATATATTCAAAGAGATGGGTATGTATTAATTATATCAACAAAGAAAGACTTCAATCTGATATTTATTTTCTTTGTCACTTATCTATTTACTTATTTCCTAGGAATGAGGAAAAAAATGTTTTTCTTGTCCCATAAAATTTTTCATTAGAAGGGAAAGTTTATCGTCCAATAACAATAAAATTCTACATCATAATCATATCAGTCTGCTTTATAGATGCTTATCCAAATCTATGTTCTTTATTTACATTATAAATGTGCCATATGAGAAGTGTATTCTTGTGACCATTTTCTAGAGCTCAGAGTCACATGAAACAAGCTCTTTATAGTGGGGATGTGTTTGGAGCAATGGCTCAGAGTTCAGCAAAACCCAAGTTTGATGACTGACTCCTAACTAACCACAGGGCCTCGAATTTTAAACCTCTCTGAGTTCTGGTTTCTTCACCTATAAAACTGAAATGCTACCACCACTCACCTTGTGGCATAGCTGCAAAGATGACATGGGACAACACATGGACGAGGGTCTGCAGTGTACCTCCAGCTTGAGCTTGTGGGGACCAGGGTCTAATGTCATAATTTGAATATTAGTACATATGTTAAAGTCTTGGTCCCCAGGGTAGTGCTGTTGGGAGGTGTGGCCTGGTGGGAGGTTCCTAAGTAATTGGGGTCATGCCCTCAAAGGGGATTGTGAGACCCTTTCTGTTTTCCACCGTGTGCTCCCTCTCCTTGCCATCTAGCACCCCCACCAAAGCCCCGAAGCCATTAATGGGTGTTCCCAATGATCGACTAGAACCCTAAAAATAAACCAAAATAAACCTTTTCATTTTATAAGTTAGTTATCTTAAGTACTTTGCTATGGTTATGGAGAGCTAACTAATGCTCTCTGCAAAATAATAAAATCAACTCATAATGTTTCTTAAATCAGAAATAGTTCGATCATTCAGCCTAAAGGAAAACACAAGGAAGATTTAGGCTCCTAAAGGAAGATGGGATCTAAGATTCTTAGTTTTTATTACTGCCAGCTCCTAGGGAAAAAAGATAAACACTTTTTGGGAACTTTTTGTAAACTAGAATACCTTCGTGCAGATCCACCCAAAATTCATCCAAAATTGAGTCTAAAAATCAAATTGTTTGGTGATATAAGCAGAATAGCCAAATAAATTAGTGGACAAGATAGTGGTAAGAATGGATTCCTGAGTATATATCATGTTGCTGGCTTCCAAGCCTCTTTTACCTTACCAGACACTGTAATTTTTTTTTTATCTCAGTCTCACCCATCGGTTCCTAGTTCCCGTTCTCTGGCAAAGCTCAGTTGACAGTCTATAAATGCCCCATAAATATTAACTAACAGTCACGATGTGCTCTGCTTCTCCCCAAAGGCATTCGCATCCAAGAATAAATAAGTTTCCATGTTTCAGGTAAATGAAGTTATGACAATGAAGAAATCGACACTGAGGTGTTGCATTCATTCCTTCCAGGGACTTTATCTGAGGTGTGTAGTGAGAATAGTGCATGTAGAAGAGTGAGAAAAAACTATGGATAAGTCAGAAAGTGTTTTTTCCTAGTGATAAAATACAATAGACACTAAATAAAACACCCTGTTAACCCATCTTCAGCATAGATATGCAGAGGAAGGACCAGGGAATGCCTAGAAGTTACCAGGTACCAGGGTTCAGAGAGCACTGCCCATTTCCCATCTCCCATGAGGGGGCACTGTGTCCATTTCTCAGAGCGGTACATGGCGTGGCCAAGGTGAAGCAGCAGTGGGGGAGCCGGCGCATACCTCTAACTGTTCAGTCAAAGCTCGTTTTCCAGGACTCGCTGTGTGTTCAGCCCTCCCCTTTTCAAATTCAGATTGAAAGTGTATATGCATTAAGGACAAGATTTGGTCTTCTTAGAAGCAGTACCTATAGCTTGGCTTATGTGACTCAAAGATTTAGGGCAACTTAAAATCAGCATGCTACAGTGACATAGCCACATCAGTATTTATAACAGCTCAACTCACAATAGCTAAACTATGGAATAAACCTAGATGCCCTTCCACAGATGAATGGATAAAGAAAATGTGATACATATACACAATGGACTATTACTCAGACCTTCAAGAGGAATGAAATTATGGCATTTGCAGGTAAATAGATGGGACTAGAGAATACCATGCTAAGTGAAATAAGCCAATCTCTGTGGGAGAGAGCTGGCCTGAGGGCTTCTGCAGTACATAGTACAACTATATCAGGTTTTTCAATCATGAGCTTTTGGCCATAGTTCCATAATGTAACAATAGCCACATTCCTGTGAATAGCAGCAAGGTGCTAATGGAATAGTCACACCCTATGCACCCTGTAGGCTTGGAGGACAAAGGGCCTCTTAGCATATAAAAAGAGGGACCTGAGCTCAATAAAGAGGAGTCTCTTGCCTTGTTCTGTGTGTGTGTGTGTGATTGATTTTTCCTCCGCAGCTCCCTCGCCTGACTCGGTTTCCCTTTGTGCGGCGCGAGCGCTGGCAAATCTCAAAAAGCCAAAGGTCAAATATTTTCTCTGATAAGCGGATGATGATCCATTGTGAAGGGGGTCTAGGGAAGAATGAAGGAACTTTGGATTTTGCCAAGGGGAGTGAGAGGAGAGGAGGGACTGGGGATGGGAAGGATGGTAGAATGAGACACACATTATTACCCTGTATACATGTATGATTACACTTACAAGTGTGACTCTGCACCATGTACAGCCAGAGGAATGAGAAGTTGTGCTCTATTTGTGTACAATGTGTCAAAACGCATTCTGTCCTGTGTAACTAATTAAAATTTTAAAAAATTAAAGGAAAGAAAAAAAAAGATTCAGGGAAAATTTAAATGGAATCGCTATGACATGAGAACATGAACTTAGCCTTCTTTTTCCCTTCAACAAATGGATTGGAAGTGGTAGTCAGCAAAGACCATGGCAGTCAACTCTCCAGCCTAACTTCTGTTTGAGAGAACACTCAACACTGACTTTCTGGAAATCCAATGACATAAAAGCCATGCTTACAAATTTAAATAAAAGCAAAAATAAAACTCATGATTTTACATTATTTTCATTAAAAAAAATTCTTACAAATTTGACCCTGATTTCAACAAAACCCAGGGAACAAAATCTCGAAGACGTCCTTTATTCTTTAAAGCCTGACAGAGTCCATTCATGTGTTTATTTAACAAGTGCTTGATGCCTACTACATTCAGGCACAGTCACAGAACTGGCAGATGAATGGCCACAAAGATCTGGCCTTCAAATACCTCAAGCCCTTGTAAAACAGACAGCCGGGGGAAACAGCAACTCAAGTTCAGTGTAGTTAAGTTCTACTAGGGAAGAGGAGTGTCTCCTAATCCAAACCTGGAAGCCTGAGACAAAGCGGGCTACCCAGAGTGAAGCTCACAAGGGGGCTGACCCAGGCAGAGCTGAGAGCCAGGTACGCAGAGAACGAAGAGGCTTCCAAACACAGAGCGAAGCTGCACCTGCTGCAAGAGATTGGAGGCAGAGATGGAGAATGGCGAGGCCAGAGACGTGCCACACACTTGAACTTCTTCCTGAAACGAATGGGAAATCAAGAAAATGATGATCGTGATCACATCACAGGATTAGGGAGGACAGCAAGGGTGTGGCTGACTGTGGACAGGAATATCCGTGTAGCCATTTTTGTGATGAGAACAGACAAAAGAAGAGAGGCTGAGTTTCACCAGATAAAATATGACTACCTTAATTTATAGCTAAGTATTAAGAAAATTGGTCTGATTCAACAAAGGTTGAACTAAAGTTTACCTCTGCATTGTTGTGAAAATTTTAAAAAGTAGTTGAAGGAAGACAATACTGTATCGACAAGATTGCTGTGAGATTGGTTTTAAAGAGCAAACTATTTTCTTGGTTCTGTTGAACTAGTAGAGTATCCATTTACATATCAAAATGTCCTTGGGTAATTACAAATAAGTATCATTTATTCATTAAAGCAGACTTGGCATCTCACCAATCTTAAAATTATAACCGGGCATTTTTAAAAATAAAAACCTAATACTTCAGTAATTTAGAACTGGCATCTCTCCAATATAAGGATTTACTCTACCAGCTTTAACTGATTTGCTCACCAATGTTAGCAAGCAATTTTGGAATTGTGTAATCAAAATATAAATGGGTCTTAATAGCCCCAAAGAATTAATATGTCTGCTACAATGTGAGCCATTTATTCCCTTCACACCAATAGATTCTGGTTCACTGATTATTAAATTCTGGATTATTTGTAGGAGAAACATATGAACAAAGTCGTCTTTAAGATCTGCTTTTTTTTGTTTGATTTTGTTTATTTTCATTGAGTCTTTCCCATCCATAGTAAGGCATTCATTTTTCAAATATTGGGCACAACTATGTGCCAGACATTGCTATTCATTGTGGGGTCCTGGATGATGAGGGTTTAGCTCCTGCCTTCAAAGGGATCACCATCTGGTGAGGGATACTGGGATATAAATAAACCCCTATTAAATGATGCCATAAATCCCTTAATGGGAATTTACTTCAGGGTTATGTGAACAGGGAAGAGCAAAAACCCAACTGTTCAGGGTGAGTGTCAGGATGGTTTCTTTGAATGGTAGGTTTCTTTGAAGTGTCCTTGAGAAGAATAGTGAAAACCTACAGCAGATAAAAGGCATTTCAGGGAGAAAAACAAAGACATAACATAAAGAAAGTGCAGTCAGTTAAGACTGAACAGAGACATTCAGCAAGGAGAATATATAAGGGGAAAGGGAACACATGGAGGAGAGACGTCTCTCGAGGACTTCACATTGCATACTGTTTCTTGAAGACTGCTGTTAAAGCATCTATACATGCATTTCATGCAAACCTCCTATCTCTCTAGACTTGGACTGTCATTTGCTCCTGTCCCTATCATTCCCAGAAGATGTTGCTATTCTGATCAAATGACAGGGCAATAATAGATTATGAGAAACACAGAAGCAAAGCCTGATCTCTTCCCTGACATGGCTTACGATGTAATAAAATTGCACTTAGCACATCTACTTTAATTCATTTTTCAATCCTTCACATGTACATTTGGATAAGATTAAGAAAAGACAATTGAAATTAAATTTCAATAATTTTAATCACAAAACATGAGCAAGTGTAATGTAAAATATGGAGAAATTAAGAGGGGAGCAAACACCCCAAATTGCGCATGTATGTGCATGCATGCTTGTGAGCTTGTGATGCGTGTGCTCTGTGTGTTTACTTCCATTTGCACCCAGCCACTCATGCAGGAGTAAGGTTTCTCGAAGGTACTATCTATCTTTGGAGGAGTAATCACAAATAAGCAAGGAAAAGCAATTTCAAAACTTTAATTTGAACATCAAGAGCTAACACAGGAAAACTCAAAGCAAAGCATCGGTGTCACAAATCTAAGAATGGGGAAGAAATCAAAACCATGCAAGAGATACTTAGCACTTTTCTGGCCACCTCCTGTGAGGTTTTGCATCTTTTCTGTGAAGACCGAAGCAGGGAAAGAGAAAACATAGAAAGGAAACTATTGCTGGGTTCCTGGGTGAGATTCCAGCCCCCTGAGGCTGGGTACAATTTTGTGGGATAAGAGAAGCCCCAAAAGCATGCTGAGGGGTTGCAGAATAGAAATTTAGCCAGCAAAAGAGAAACTGTTTTAGAAAAATTATAGCATTCTTGGAAAATTCACCCCTTCTCCCAAAGAGAGGAGAAAGAGGTCACAGGATAGACCTAAGTGAAAGAGGGATTGAGAGTACTTCCAATTTTTCTGTGGCCACAGAGCAGTATGATAAAGCAGGCAAAAGCTCTTTGCATCCCCAAGAGAAATACAGGAGAATCTGGGAGGCCAGGCTCAGGTACAAGATGTTGGTAGGGCAAGAAGGAGACAGCTGGGGCAGAAGTGCTGTGACAACTGAGACAACACAGTGGGGCAGGTGATGAAACAGGCCTTGTCACCACTCAGAGAGGTCTGCAGGCTGGGAGATGGGCATGGACAATGTGAGCCCACCCTGATCCCCAAGCAGAATGACTAGGTAGGAAAGGAATACTGAACTGACTGAGTAGCTACCCCAAAGAGAGTGACTTTTAAACCAGCATCAGTTGAATTACCTTCATTTGGCAAAACTTTGTGATCCGCCGCCAGCAGAAATGGCATCTTGGGAGCTGAGTGGCCCTGAGCTGCTCACTGTACAATGAAGGTCCCTATCATATAAATTCCATCTTCAAGGAGGCAAGAGGGACACCCAAAAGTATCTCTTCTAAACTCAGCAAAGCATCCAGAGCTTGGTTGGTAGAACTAAAATTGGTGCAGACAGCTTTTTATTGATTGTTAATCGATCATGAGAAACAGAAAATTAATCAGTCCTTACTGGAACCAAACCAACAAGCTTAAGTTCATTGCAGCTTTCCTATAATTCTTTGCAAACTGGATTACCATCAGAATTACTTTTAATAAATGATATTTAATGATTTGTCCAAAGGAAAAAATGACAGCATTTCCTAACAAGATCCCAGAGGATGCAGGCATCTCTAACAGCTGTAAGACAGAGTCACTATCTATCCCTCCTAACACTGCCTCACACCAGTGCTTCTATAGAGGGAGAAGTCCCAGGTGGGAGCTCTGTCCCCGACATCCTCTCTGTCTAGGGTGGGAACATGAAATAGGGAGATTTAAACTTCTTGGGGGAAACCGGTGCCCCTCTAATCCTGACTTCCCAGTAGATGATGAAACTTAGGAGCTACAGAAAATGACCACTTGATTCTGTGCTTTGCATTGGAGGATTCAGGTAGAACAAGATGGATTTGTCCCAACTGTATGAGGAATCACTCGAGAGATTTGTTTTCCTAAAAGCTGCATCCATGATTCCTGCCATTATCAAACCTGATGAGACCTTTATGAGAAGACTGTAGAAGAAGAGGAGCCAAAGGAGGAACAATATGAACAGTGATTTGGAAGGTTCTTTCAAATCACACCTTTCTAATAAGCCAAGATGTCCACAAACACCCTTTTATGTGATACAGACTGGCCTTATTACCTGTGCCAAGGAGCCATATAGAAAAATTCAGTCCCCCTACTCTAAATATCTGAGGTGTAGACCTATTGTCCGGGAGTGGGGTGGTGGAAGGTTTCAAAAACTCACATTACGTCCCTACCAGAAAGTCAACTGGGCCAACTGGGCAACTATAGAAAAAAGAAAAACAAATTTCAATGCAGTCAGGTTAACTGGAGAAAACAGAATTGATCTTTACATGTCAAAACGTAGAAACAAGTGTGTAATTAGCAATTACACACTTAGGGGTTTATTCTTCCCTTGATATGGATGCCCAATTCCCTCCAAATTTAATCGGCGTTGCAGTCAAATGTGGAGGGGAGACTGGACTCCATGGCCACGACTGCAGAAGTAATGAAATTTTCTTATAAGTCCATCTTGCCTCGTAATGATACCACATTTTCAAAGTTCAAGTTTGTTAAGTAGCAAAGACTCAATACGACTATTCACTGCGAAGCTTTCCAAGGAAAAGGCCCCAGTGTGTATTGAATATTTTAGTATTTTCTTAGAAATGATTAGTTTTTTAATTACTTTAGGAAGGGTTTAGAATAACCTCTTTCATGATTATTCAGGTAAGGAGTGCAGTCAAGAGTTGAATAGAAACAGAATTTTACCAAATCCTCAATTCTGCCCTTGACTTTTTAACCACATTAATGAAATAATACACCAGAAAGCATATGATAAAACTGTTGCATGCTGTTATTTATAATGCAGAATTGGGAGGTAAAAAACAAAATTATA
Organism: Geosciurus inauris; assembly: GCA_004024805.1. Classification (NCBI taxonomy): domain Eukaryota; kingdom Metazoa; phylum Chordata; class Mammalia; order Rodentia; family Sciuridae; genus Geosciurus; species Geosciurus inauris. The sequence continues at coordinate 572,690 of PVHX01000016.1, forward strand.
AAAGGGACCATGCTATACTTTTTAAACTGAAACCTGAATTACTACTCAATGTACTTAAGCATATTTTTAAATTAATTATTTTCTGTTTTGTCAATTAAAATTAATTGGTGAAAACGGAAAAAATACAAGAGGGGAGAAACATATAAGAGGAAAAAGAATCTCACCTTAAATTTCACCAACTTAAGATTCTCCAGGTCAGTTTTCCGTTTTTCAGGTGTTTTTTTTTCCACAGACACTTTTATTTTTACAAACTAAGATTCAGAATTTATACAATTGTTCTGTACTTTTTGACATTTCATAGGTATTTTGTTATGGTCTATCAAATAACTTGTGAAAACATTATTTTAATCAGTCTCATCACTGAAAGCATATTAATTTAAGAGCTGGGTTATTTGGGTTGTGTTTCTCCTTCCCTTTTGTGCTATGAATAGGCTGGGATCTATATTCTGGTCTTCCATACTTTCTGTATCAAGTATCTGAGTATATTTCTTTAGGCAAAATTCCTTAGCTGGCCATTTTGGTAGGTTTTCTTTTTGGAATACTAAAAAGCAATGCTAGTCTAGTGCTTTGTGAGGCACCCAGATAGTAATACACTGGAGCACCTGAAAAGTCAATCTCTCTCCCATCTCCGCTGTCTGTTATATTGTCCAGACACACTCCATTATCAGGTTCTTCAGTGTGCTTTCACAAATACTGTGGCATGAAGCTTTATTTTAGAGACTTGGGTACATTTTTGCTAATTTTTTAAGTGTATTTTTTGCCACCAACTTCACTAAGAATGAGGCATGGGAGAGTGCAGAAGCCAGCGGTGATGAACAGCCAGATACATATTTTCTGTACACTATGCTCATACTTTCTTTTCCCTCCTTTTTTCTTGGGAAAGAAAAATAAAGGACTTAGGACAAAAGCTGGACCTGCCACTGGATGCTGCTTAGCCCTCTTCAACCCTAAGATTGGTTGGAGGGGGCAGGAATTTGATCCTGATGGGCACATGATCCATGTGGGCAATCAAGGGTCTTCATGGCCTTTAGATCCTGGTGGCTGGGACAATGAAACACGGTCCCTTCCTGTACTGCTAATCTGTAATGCTGCAGACCCTGAGTGGCTGGCTACCATAAGAGAGAGAAGCCAATTCATACAAGCAGAATAAGTAGTAAGGCAGAGCAATCCAGCAAACCAGCAATGAAAGTTTGTTTAAATTATACTTAAATCTATGTTTGGGAAGCTTGATCTTCATAAACTGTTGTTCTAAATTATCTAATTCAGAAATTAAAATAAAAAGAAAACCAAAGTTCCTATGAAAATAACAATCCAAACAGAGATACCTTGAATGGAGAGATGTTCAATAGTTATCCTTCAGTGGTTGTCTAAATTAGATAATTTAGACTCCAAGGTCAAGGGTCATGTCAAGTGATCAGGGAAAACAAACCCACTTTACTTTCTATTTTTTTATTTTTTTATTTTTGGTACCAGGGATTGAACCAAGGGTCATTTAACCACTAAGCCACATCCCCAGCTCCTTTTTTTTTTCACTTTGATTGCAGGGTCTTGCTAAATTGCTGAGGCTAGCTTTAAACTTGCCATCTTCCTGCCTCAGCCTCCTGAGCGGCTAGGATTATAGCTGTGGGCCATGGTACCCAGCAACCCACTTTACTTGTAAAAAACTAGTTTGAGCTATGGTTTTGTCACTTATAGCTGAAAAAAACTTGACTTTTATAGTAGGAAATGACCTTTTCATGCATTACAATAACTTCCAGCAGCAAAAGGGAGAGCCCAGATGATCCCAGAGGGATGCCAAGGAAAAATACAGCTTGAGAGAAGCTTCCAAGGGGACTGATCTGTGAAACTATACATTGGAGCTAGAAGTGACTGGGGAAATCAAGACAAAATACAAAGCAAACCCTATTTTGTGCCCCAGAGGGTGCAGATGTTTGTGTGCACTGGAAGAGAGACAGGCCTATAGCAAACACTTACTGGGTACAACCACTGAAGGATAACTATTCGACATTTCTCCATTTAAGATATCTCTATTGGCTTGTTATTTCCATAGGAAATTTGGTTTTCTTTTTACTTTAATTTCTGAATTAGATACTTTAGAACAACAGTTTATAAAGACTGAGCTTCCAAAGCATAGATTTAAGTATAATTTAAACAAATCTGCTTTGCTGGGCTGGGGGTAAGGAGATATTCTTCTCTGGGATCCAAAGTAGTCCTCTTTGGACACGGGAAGAATGGAGGAACTTTGGTCAAAAGAGAGGGGCAAGGGAGGGGGCATGGGGACAGTAAAGATGGTGGAATGAGATGGACATCATAGCCCAAGCTTCATGTATGACTCCATATATGATGTGATTCTACATCATGTACAACCAGAGAAATAAAAAGCTGTGCTCCATCTGTATACAATGAATCAAAATGCATTCTGCTATCATGTATACCTAAGTAGAATAAATTTTAAAAGTAAATAAATTTTAAGTGGGTTAAAAAAACAAACACACCTGTGGTCCTCTTTGAGTTTGGAGGATGCAGGACCAAACTAGATCTCAGTCATGGGGCAAGATTAACCGTGTTTGTTCCTGGAATCTGTAGGGTTCAGTTAGTGGGAAAAATCAACACAGTTGAACCAAGATTTAACCTACAGGAGTAGGATCACATACTGAGTCCACCCCAGCCTCACTCCTGCCCACAGAGGCTCACATACATGTGCACACAAATGCTCACACATTCACATTCATAAATACACCAGCCACTGGTGGTTAGTCAATAAGCCACCACTGTGATAACAGGCACTCACTGTGGGAGAGGAAGAAGGAACTGGAAACCACCCCTAAGCTTCCAATATTTCAATTGAACTTGAGTTTATACCAGCAAAGAAGGGGAATGAAAAATGTGCCAGCATTTTATCATTCCCTGACAATCATTATCTGTAAGAAACCCCCAGATAATTTGGACTCATTAATGCTCAGATGCCCATAATCTATTTGCTGTATTTAGCGGAGACCTATAAATGCCCCCACCCTCCGGCATCTCTGCTTTCTGTCTTCTTGCTATGGATTGTAGAAGCAAAGTAAACAGAAGGCTCTATTAGAATTTCCTTTTTTACAAATGAGCCATAAAATTATCCATTAATCAGTTCTGGCTCCCAGGGGCCAGTTTGCATTGTGGAGGTTTCCTTTTCCTTTTCTTATCCCCATTTTTTGAAGAGATTACTCAAAGGAAAAACAAAGTCACAGCAATAAGTCCCCAAAGAATAGGCTTAGGAAAGTCAGTTTTTTTTTTTTCCTTGTAAGCTGCCTTTGGCATGAGACAAATTCTCATCATTCAGCACCATTCAAAACTTTAAAATTTACTCTTGTTCACTTTAGACATCCTTTAAAACATAAAATGCTCTTCCCTTCCCAAAGGGCATAACGTTCCCATGTACCCAAACAAGTACTACATGCAAGTTATTTAGCACCATAAAAATATCCCCTTAGGGTCTCCGGGGCAAGGAGCCACAGAAAGAAGGAAACACCTCACAGATTCTCTCTCAGTTTGGCATGTTGGGTCTCCCCCTACTTAATTCCTGCACGAGACCTTAGTTCTGACAGTTTGGGAAGGGTGTTTTTTTTTAAAAAGACAGACAGAGGAAGTATATATCAAGCTGAGGTTGACAGGAGAGCTGCCCGCCCGCCCGCTGGCCATCTCTCAGGCTGCAGCCTCGCCATAGGCTGGGCGCATGCGGAGACCTGCAGCCCACCTGCGCTTCTCAGGGACCGCATCTTCTCCTCTGCAGCGCTCCCACGCACAAACACAAACAAGGCACACAAGTCATCAGTACTCAGGCTATTTTTAGGTAGATATTTATTAGTCATCAGTTTCTAGTGTAACAGTAAAAAACAAAAAAAAAATCTGCTAAAATAAGATTTAATGAGACTAACAAAAGAGCTTTCTTTGTTTAGCTGGCGCTGCTAGTACTTGGGGAATTCCATTTCTCCTCCATTTCTCCTTTCATATTTTGTCCCTTGTTTACATTAAGCATAACACTTCCATAAGTCCTCTTAAGGGATTTCTTCTTTATTTTACTTTTTTAATACTTTCTCTCCCCCACCCCCCTTTCCTTCTTTCTTTCTTTCAGCTAAACTGGCTGCCTGCTCATGGAGTGGGGATGGAGTGAGGTCAGGCGGAAGAGAATAGCCTCTGAGGGTGTTTGTTTCTAAGGGAAACGTCACCCTTAGGTTAACTCAGAAGCTAAACCGTTTTAAAAGTTCATCTCACAAAAGCAGAAGCTATATGTTGTAGTGTGAAGTCCCCTTTGTGAAATAGAGCTATTTTTCCTAGTGTAACCTCGTTATTGGCCTCGTTGTTGAGATGGCATCTAAGCTCTTTAAGCTGAATGTAACTAAGCTTGGATGCCTCTCCCTCCGCCACTAATGTTGTATAGATATCACCCTGGATAAATTAAATACATGGGTCTGAATTGATGAATTGTTCCATAAACTTCTGAAAAAGTAGATAGGCTTCAAAATCATTTTTGTGTTTCACGAGAGCTCCTCCAATAGTATCACACATGTGCACATAAAATTTTCGAGTGTCTGGACTTGTATTTGATGTGACTCACTCACACCTTGCTAACCATTTCTCTTATTCAGAGACTACAGAGTGCTAGTTCCTTGAATCATTGATTTTGTGAGCACAAACATGTTGGATTTTGCTAACATACCTTAAGACTTTATTAGCCCAACTTATTTTATATGTCCTACAGGCTTTGGCAGTTTTGCACATTTAATTGAAACACATTGGCTTCCATAAAAAAAAAGAGCTTGGTTAAATCAAAAAGGAATTTCTCATAATCTCTCTGATATTAACACTTGGACGATTGACAGTACCCGCTGTATCCCATAGCGTTTCATTTACGCAGCTCAGATCTGAAGTCTCATCTGACTTGGTATCTGTTTCAGTCTCGCTGTGTGAAATCTCCTGGCTTTGGTGCACATGGGAAGAAGGTCAGGCCGGGTGTCGGGGGTAGAATTCACTGTCCAGACTGGAAGCCAAGAGAGACCTTCATTATGCATATTTCCATGGGCGCCTCTGTCACCCAGGAAAACAATCCTAAAAAGTCAGTGAATGAAAGGCTCTCTCTGGTGACAGGGCAGCCATCTCTGGAAAAGAACCTGCCAAGTCTGCTCCATCCATCTGCCCAGGCCCACTAATTCATGTGGCTTCCTAAGCAACTTAACCCTGACTCACCTCTGGGCAAGCCAACTACCGCTGAGATCCTCTGTGAGGCAAATCACATTATCCTCCTTGGAAATAAATGATGCATTTTAGGACTAACATATGCAGGCCCCAGCCTCATTCTCTGGCATATATTGGAAACCAAAAGCAATTCCTGCTAGGACAAGGTGGCCTACTAGGAGTAGGTGAAAATCTCAGCTAATCCGCATTCCCCATGTAGCCATTCCACTAATTCTTTCCTTATTGACCTTCACAGGAGAGTCCAGGCTGTTCTTGGAGAGCAAGGTAGAGTTGCAAGCCATTTACGCTTCCCACAGAAGTGCAGAGGAAATGTGTTGTCTTAATGTCTCTGAAGGTACAGTGGACTTTGTCACAAATCCATCCACATGCGTGGGGAGAAACTGAGGACAACACCCCAAATAGAATACGAGTCAGCAGTTGACACTGTTTCCTTAGACACCCTGCGAAGGTTCCATCTTTCAAGGTTCTGTTCATTCTCATGTATCCTCTCAAAGAGGAGGTCTAAGTGTTTGGGAACGGAGGCTGTTTATCACCTTACGGAGCAGGATGGATGATGTGAGATGGCTAAGAACTGAAGGTTTGCTCTTCAAACTCCTGGCTCAGGCTGAGAAGAGCAAGTACCACCAATGATAGATAACTGGAACTCAGTTCTGCATCAATTAATGCCATGACCTCTGAAGTGGGACTGTGGGTCCCCTCAAGTCCCAGACTTGGGGTCTATGCTGGGGGCTTCAGCTGCTTCCCACCTCAGCACCTCATCTGGTAAGCACATCAGTGAACACCCAGAGCCCTCAGCCTCTCCCAGATGGCTTTTCCACTTCACAGAAAACAGAGGAGACTCCAAGAGCATAACTCTCCTCTTTACCTGAACCTGTGGGTTTGGACAAACCTGCTTCAGCAAGATAGCTGCAAGGGCAGATCCAGACTTTGAAGCTTAAAAAAAAGAAGAAGAAGAACATGGGTATAGGGGATCACAAATGCAAAATTAGGTAAAATACAAAATGTGCACTTAGAATGAAAAAGAAACAATGTAAAACAAAATATATATTTTAAAAAGCTAAAATTTTCCATAAATATTACACAAACCAAGAAAAATATATTTTTTACATTGCTATCTGACTCACATCTATAAAGTTTCCCCCCAATATTTGACTGTATCTTTTATGATTATTTCTTCATATGGCAAAGATTTATGTCATTTTTATAGAAAAAATAGAAATAATACCTAATTTTGATCTAGTATGATTTATCAAAATTTATTTGCATTATTGATACTTGAAAAGCTGAATTTATAGTTGACACTTGCTGAAAATGTCATAAAAGTTTGAAGGATTATTATGAAGGTTATTTTATGAGTAAGCTCTAACATTGCAAGACAATTTTCAGTTGTCTTGCTCATTATTAAACTTATATACCTTTTAATTAATAACCTGATTACCAGTTGTTGATTTCCATGAAGTGATAGTGTGTTTTTCTTACTCATTTCTCTTTAAATTTTCAAACAATCCAAGAGCCTATTAATTACTTTGTTGGGAAGTTTGTCTCTTGGACTTATATGACTTGAAGAAAACTTGTACTACAATGTTCCTTTAGGTGATGAAAGAATTTTTATCAGATTCTTGGAACTTTATAAAAATAGTTTTATTGTGTGTTTTCATTTATAATTATACAAATTACATCGTTGATCAAATTCTTGTTGGAAGAAAATTTTCATTTTTGATCAAGTATCAATGAAAATTGAATCCTCTGTTAGAATGTAACATAAATGATAATTGTGAACATATTTTTACCCACTACCTTTGGTCCCGGAGCCTGTACACATTGCTTCTCCTTTGTTACTCCAACTCAGAACCTAAATTTGAGCGTTTTTCAACCATAAATCATAGAATTAGTTGAGTTAATGTATTGTAACCCAACCCTCACAAGGCAGGACTTTTGTAAAATCTGAACTATGCAAGAAGTAACTATGAGCTGTTGACCATTTTCCACTAAACCCACACCAACACTTCCCCAGATCAACTTCTCCTTACTCAGATACCAACATTACCTATTGACACCTCAATGACCCCTGATAGGAGGGGAAGTTGTTAATGTACTTTATTTATGTGAATATATTGCTAGGCCCCTTCTAAATCCTGCAGCTCAAAATTCATTAACTGCACCATAAATTCAGTTGTAGGTGGAATCTGCAAATTAAATCCGTACAGACTATTATGTTCCAAGAAAGCAGGGGCAGATGGAGAAGTCTGGTCAGGTAATAAGCAATAGAAGGGACACACTATCTGTAGAATTTTAAAACTAAAATAAGACTATATAAAAGAAGATCTGCTATTATCACTATGAGCCAGAAATACTAAACAGTGTCAATAATTAAAATA
>PVHX01000016.1:585302-614337 GCA_004024805.1 Geosciurus inauris
ATAATCGGCTTAACTGTGCCTAGCACAAAGCAAGCTCTTCAAATTGCTTTGTGTTCTGATGCCTTCCTCATCTTGACAGGTTCTTGTTCTGGTCAATCTCCAGGGTGGGAAGGTAAAAGTGGACATGTTCCTAAGACTATTAAGATCTCTGGAATATTCTTGAATATAATAAGATCTCTGGAACATCCAATGAATATTTATCACAAGCCAATCTTATCCTGTGGATATAATGGTGACTAAGACAGACTTGATCCTACCTTCATGGAGATCATGCTTGAGGAAGAGACAGACAGAAAATAATAAACAGTCACAGAAATGCTTTAATTATCACTTGTGACCTTGGGGCAAGTGCCAGCAGAGAATGTGAGTGAAGTCTCGGGGTGATGGTCATCATCCCAGGCAGCACAGTCCAAGAGGCCTCTTTGAGGAAGGACCAGTTACAGCAAGCTAAGCTCTTTGAGGAGCAGGAACCCCAGGCAAGAAGGACTCAGAGTGGCTTCTCAGTGGGACCTCAGAAATGCAAATCATTGGGGACAGGGTCCATTGTCATCTCTTCTCTGCATTCTATATTCTACTCACTCCTGCAATCCTGCACACCTTCCTAAAGATTTAACTGCACATATAATCTTCTGTGGCCTCCTTCTTATTTGTTTATTTATCTACTGACTTATTCATTTATTTATTTCATATTTTTCTGAGTGTGTCAAGGGGTCTGTCTAATAAGTTAGATTACCTTTGTCTTATCTGGACAAATTAGAAGAATGCTGCCTGCATTTTACCTCCTTAAAGCCATCTTTGACTTTTTGATAAACACAGAAGTTCCATGACTGTGTTGGCCCTATGGATAGTCCCATTATAAATAAAAAACATGGGCCAAAGGCAAGAGCTGCCTGAGTTCTAGCACACTCCGGGGTGTCTAGGGAACACCAGTCTCCCCTGATGTAAATACAGACACAGGATGGGCCCCGTGTCCTCTCCAACTCCATCTGCTTGGATACAGGACTTTCCTTCATGCTCTGCAGGGTGCAAAATACTTCCACAGGCTGTAGCTCCCCTGGAGGTGAGCTCGGCATTCCACAGAGGTCAGCGTGGGCCATAAAGCCACAGGGCTGCCCATGGCAGCTGTTTTCAGCGGGAGGCTTGGGCCGCCTTTCTCCTGCAGGCAAGCACTGAGTTTCCTTCCAGACCATGCTCTGGAAGGCACCACAAGTTCTTTTGGCTCATTTTTCACCTTCCTCTTCTCCTCCCACTCTCCTCTCCCTCTTGCCACCCCACACAGATCCTGTGCTGATTGACTAACGTCACCAGGCTTATGTACCAGAGAAATCAATCAGAAGATATCTTCCCACGCAGAACAGCTCTCTGCTCCGCTCCACCAAGGTGCTGCTCTGACACTTCCTGCATGCCCAGACTGAGCCTGACTGAAGCCTCCACCTCCTGCTATCAGTGTGGGCGCTCAGGACTCTGAAGCCTGACGAGGCCACATCAACACCAGGCAGGCCAGCGGCTCTCCTCCACACTCCTCTGCTGCGCCCAAACTTCCCCTGCTGGCTCTCTCCCCCTTTGAATGGGCTCCCAGTCAGGAAGGGCTCCCTGAAGTCTCAGCTTCCAGCAGCTGACCCCTGGCAGCCTTCTGGATAAAGGATATTGGATCAGCCTGTGGTCCTTGGTTCACAAAAATAATTCCATTCAGAGTCTTCTTCACCCAAATTCCCGAAACAGCCCTCTGCACAGGTTGTGCACTGTCCTTATTTGATTTTTTTATACTCTCTTTCCTCTTTTCTCTGATAGTATGATGGGCTTAAGGACTCAAGGGAATCCGTGTATGCATTTCATCTAAACTTCAACAGAGGTTGTTTTTTTTTCTTTCTTTGTAAGCCAAATTCTTCCTCAGCTGTCTAGAAAGAAAAGAAGTCCTCTCTTGCTGTCTCTTTCCCTAAACAAGGGTTCCCTTTTCACTTTTCTGGTTCCAGGTTCCAGGTGGCTGGATCCTGAGATCAAGGATGCTTCTTGCAGCAAATCTCCACAAACACTTGAGTGTGGATAGGTTGGGAAATATAACTACAAACATGGATTTAAAAATCATCTGTATCCAAGAAATAGGAGATAACACGTGCTGGCTTGTCAAGGTCTGCCTTTACAATTCTCCTCTGTTATACACACATAAGCACGACCTTTCTAAATGTGTTTATATCCAAGTGGCATCCTTGATATGTCTTGCAGCCTCTTCCGATTTAATATTTTATGAATCTTAAAGACAGGATTACTCTCTGACCCAACAATTCCATCGCCAGAATGGACAAATATATCCAAGCCTGTGGGTCAGGGTACATGTCACGATCATGACATCATCCCCAAAATAAGAGATGAGCCACATAAATTACAGGGTAACCACATCTCACAACACTATGAGAATATGAAAAATGATAACATGAACATGCCTGTATTAATATACAAATATAAGTATGAGATTCTGCTGAAAAGACCATGACTTAGTACATTTATACACTAGTATAAATGTGTGCATTTGTATCACTTTGGCAAAGAGTACCCAAAATATTAATGTTTATCTCTTGGTGGGTGTTTTCTGAACCATGCATGTTTTTAGCTTGTCTCATTATTTTGGTATTTTTTACAGAAAACATTTTCACTGTGTAAATATATATATGTGTATATATATTATATATGTGTGTATGAAAATATCGGGATCATTTTTCCATATGATTATTTTTCTTAAAAAATGACAATTAACAGCTACATATTGCAAGGTATTTAACTGCTTTCCTATCTCAATTTCCTCATCTTAAGCTGCAGGGCGGTAGGAGTGTGGCTTAAACACAAGAAACACCTGAGGGACTAAGTTGGACTAGAATCCACATCCTCTGCTTCAGAGGTCTGAATCTTAGGCCGATTTCTGCATGTCACCAATTCAGGAGTCTCTGTAATAGACGATGGCAGGCACAGGTGCATACCTGAGCACGCACGATTTCACAGGATTATTGCTGAGAGGGCTGCTGAGGTGCATCATAGGATGGTCAGCAGCCGTTTCTGGAGCTTTGTGGCCTTCCCTTTGAACATGGAGACCACTTCTTACTCTAAGCTCACACGGCTTTCTCTGTGCCAGCCATGTGGAAGCCTCAGCCGCATATGGGAACTTACTGCGAATTCTCAGGCCTCACCGGGGCTTTGGGCCTTGAGACTCTGGGGGAAACCCGCCAACACACCTGTGTTTCCTCAAGTCCTCCAGGCCATTCTGATGGTCTCCTAAACTCAGGACTCTGCTCCATCTCAGTCACATCAGCAGTGACAGCAGACGAAACCAGGATGAGACAAAAACCCAGTGAGAAACTTCATCAGTCAATTCTCACTACTCAGTCATTTCAGTAGTCTTTCTCACTGCTCTCTCCAATTGCTTTCCCCTCTGTCTCCTCTTACCCCTTATTGACCTGGATAATTGTTTCTTTTGTTTTTGTTTTTTGTTTTTTACGTACTGTGGATTGAACTCAGGGGTACTCGACCACTGAGCCACATCCCCAGCCCTATTTTGTGTTTTCTGTAGAGACAGGGTCTCACTGAGTTGCTTAGCACCTCGCCATTGCTGAGGCTGGCTTTCAACTCGCGATTCTCCTGTCTCAGCCTCCCTCAGTGCTGGGATTACGGGCGTGCGCCACCGTGCCCGGCTTGGATAATTGTTAAGAATGTGGATTTCAGAATTGACTTGCCTGAGCTTACACCTCAATGGCATCATACATTAGGTCCGTGATTGTAAGCAGATTGTTTAGCCTCTTTGTTTTCATTTCTTCCTCCGTGAAATGGGGTGCAGGTCACAGTACTTACCTCCTTGTACTACTCTGTGCAGATTTGAGGAGTGTCTGGTCATGGTGAGCACAAAAGGGACATGATAAAGATACACATTAAGTATCTATACAGAGTCGGGCGCGGTGGCGTGCACCTGCAATCCCAGTGGCTCGGGAGGCTAAGGTAGGAGGATTGCGAGTTCGAAGCCAGCTTCAGCAATGGCAGGGCATTAAGCAACTCAGCGAAACTTTGTCTCTAAATAAAATATAAAATAGGGCTGAGATGTGGATCTGTGGTTGGGTGCTCCAGAGTTTGATCTCCGGTACCAAAAAAAAAAGTATCTATATAGGCACGTCTCCCTCGTCCCTGCCTATGTGCTACCTTTTGAGTGTATCCCATCAGAAGGGCTCCATGTTCTGAGTGACCTCATCCCCCACTCACATCTACAGATCCTGCCTTTAGCCTCCCAAGTTGTCCAGGCTGGTTAGAATTTTCTTATATGCCACTATATTGATGATTTTATTTTATGAGTTCAGTTGTGTCACCTAAAACATATTTTCATATACTAACCACTAGGACCTGTGAATGTGACCTTATCAGACATGTTGCTTTGATGGATCACTGTAGTTTGTATCTTAAATGCCTCTCAGAAGCCCACATGTTAAAGGCTAGGTCCCCCGCATGGTACTATTGAAAGGTGGTAGACACTGTACGAGCTGAGTTCCGTGATACACTGCCTCACCACAGGACCAAAGGCAACAGAGCCAACCAAGATCCTCAAGAACAATGAGCCAAAATAAACCCTTTCTCTTTATAAGGTTATTTATCTTGTGTATTTGTTATAGTAATGAAAAGCTAACTAACATAGATAAAATCAAGTTAAGATGAAGTCATACTAGATTAGAGCAGGCTAGAACCTAATTGGCAATATTCCTAGTTAGGAGAAAGAAAATTCAGATGCAGGAAGGAGACCATGTGGAGTAGAAGTGGAGACTGGAGTTGTGCTATGTAAATCAAGAACAAATATTGTCACCAACCACCAAAAGATAGGAAAAAGCAAGGAAGGATCCTCTCCTAGTGCCTTCAGAGAGAGAATGGCCCTGCCAACACCTTGATGTTGGGCTTTTGGTCTCCAGAATTATGTGAACATGCATTTATGCTGTTCTAAGCCACTCAGTTGGTGGTAAATTATTACAACAACCCTAAGAGGGTTAGTGTGTTAATGGTTTGCTATGTGGGTCCTGTTGCTCACATATATTGATACCCACCTTATTAGTAAGACATGCTTTCAGAATTTTCAGTTGCAAGTCTTAAAGTGAAAGCTATGGGGTTTATATCCCAACTCCAATACTTTTTAGGAGTGCAAACTTATTAGGTTTCTAAATTTTAAGAAATTTGCCTTCTAATATGTAAAGTTACCAGATGAAATACAGAGAATACAATTAAATATGAATTTCAGGTAAGCAACAATTTATTTTTAATATGAGTATTTTCCATACAAGTATGTCTCAGGGGACAAACTTGTACTGAAACATAAGTATTCCGTTATTTATGTGAAATTTTACATGAACTAAAACTCCTGCATTTTTATTTACTAAATCTGGAAACCCTACTAGCACAAAAGTATATTTAATTTTATGTGATTTGAATTCTTATTGCACAAATTAAAAGGAAAATTGTATATGAAATACCTTACTTTTTAAGTGCTCAATAAATTTGCACAATGATAAATCAGCAGAGATGATCTTTGAGAGACTCAATGGAGAACATGAACTATTTCAAAGAAAGGTTTTCAGGCTCTCTCTCAGATATTACCTATATTCAGTTTTCAAGAGCACAGTTGATCTCGCTTACTTAGAAGAAAGAGGTTAGAGGTAGCTATATATGAAATCCTGGGTATCAGCAATATATATTTGTACATAAATATATTATGTATGTTTATGTGCAATTAATATATAATAAGTTTATACATATACATGTATCTGTATAAACATATGTACATATATAAGAACACTTGACAGTACAGTATATGGAGAACAATTATAAAAACCAGACTCAAATACTTTGAAAAAACTAGTCTAGGGTCAGTTAGTACAGGGAGAACAACACCTCCCTGCTGCAAGAACTCCCAGGTACATCCTGATTTCATCAATCAAAGCACAGTGATTAATGACAATAATTACACCTCTGTGTCATCGGATAAAGGTTAACTCGTATTTGTTATGCCATCTTTGTGACAGCCAGGCTGTGTGTAGCGTTTCAGAAATATCTCTCTCCAAATCGAAAATCTAAATAAGCTTAGGCACTAAAAGAGCACGTTCACTCATCTAGAGATGTTGCTCTTTGGTGCATGAAATACCAGCATATTTGAAAAGTAGCATTCTGGAGGTGAGAGGCCTCAATTGGAACATTAAATGGAATGGTGGAAATTTCCAGCATTGGACCCTTGCTGAGGCCTTCACCTGACAGCCAAAGGATACTCACTCATTTTATTCCCACAGGTAAAGTGGTTTCATATTAATAATGTCAAGTCAAAACAAAATAATTGAGTAATTTGTTAACCAATGCTTAGTGGGGAAAAAAAAAAAGAGAGAGGGAAAATACTATGAGGCAAAGAAGAAATGCCTCTTGAATAAAAGTCTAACACAGTCACTGACCCGGTCTCTAACAGCCAAAATTCAATTCCGAAGAGGGTGCCAAAATTTTTTTGGTATTTTTAAATTTTTTTTATTTGTTCTTTTTAGTTACACATGATAGTAGGAAGTATTTTGACATATTATACATACATAGAGTATAACTTCCCGTTCTTATGGTTGTACATGATGTGGAGTTATACTGGTTGTATATTCATACATGAACATAGGAAAGTTATATCTGATTCAATCTACTATTCTGGTAGTATTTTTTAATTCTTTTTAAAAAATTGTTCTTATTAGTTATACATGACAGTAGAATGCATTTTGACACATCATACATAAATAGAGTATGACTTCTAGTTGCCCACAATGGCTGTGTAATCATATATGCACATAAGGTAATAATGTCCAATTCATTCTTCTTTCCTTCCTACCCCTGGCCTGTATCCCCTCCCCTCCCTTTACTCCCCTCTGTCTAACAAAGTGAGGGTGCCAATTTGATGAACCTAATGTTTGCAAGCACCTTCGATTATTATTATTATTGAATAAAAATGAAACAGAAAATATTGTTTCTAATCTCAGAAGGTTAGCTGAACCAAAATATGTACCACAAGGCCATGTAGAATAGCAAAACATCAACCCCAGAGTAATAGAATTTTATACTTTAAGCCTACATTCTCCAGACTTGACAGCAGAAACTTTTATTTCAAAAAATCCCCACTAAAATTCAATGAAAAACATTTTGAGACACATGACCCATTATTGTTGAACTTTGGCTTAGCTTTCTAGCATCTCTCGTTTCTGCTGCCCAAACATCCTGAACTTGTTCATGTTGAAATCCATATTTCCTATTAAGTTTTTGAAGCCCTAGGTCTGCAAAGTGGGGTATATAAAAATTTATTGTGGCATGGCAAAAATCAGATTTCTCTTCTTATATATTTTATTTAAAAATTAAGATTGATTTTACCAGTATCTAATACATTACACAGATTAATACACACACACACACACACACACACACACACATAATGTGTACAACATGAAGGTCAGTTCTCAGTACTTTTCCTGAAAGGGGTGTGCAGTTAAAAGCAGAAGAATGCTGGGTGTGGTGGCGCATGCCTGTAATCCCAGCACTTTGGGAGACTGAGAAAGGAGAATCGCGAGTTCAAAGCCAGCCTCAGCAATGGTGAAGTGCTAAGCAACTCAGTGAGACCCTGTCTCTACATAAAACACAAAGTAGGGCTGGGGGTGTGACTCAGTGGTCGAGTACCCCTGAGTTCAATCCCCAGTACCAAAAAAAATCCAAAAAAAGCAGAAGAGCCACTGCTCCACAGATATCACGCTGTCTTGGTTTGTGCTTTTCTTGTCCTCTCTTAGCTTTCCCAAGTCCTCACCACTCCCAGTGAGGCAGCATTTGTGGATGTCATCTCAATTCTTCCCTCTGTGTGTGTGTGTGTGTAAGTCTACTCCACAAGACCATAACTTCATTAAAAGATCTCTGCATCCCCTTGAGTCACTACAGCATTAAGTACTCAATAAAAATTTGTTGAACAAATGAACAAGGAAGCTACAAAATGCCCGAGCCTGGCTGGTGAGTCTGAATCACTCACACAGGCAGCCTGCAGCAGAAAACCCCTTCCTGCTAATTTGGATGCCTTCTGCCAAGTCTGTAGCCCATTCAGCCAAATGTTCTCCACCTTGAATTTGTCCAGTTTGTTTCTCAGAGAGGACAAGTAGGTGATTCTCCTTTCATATCAGTTTCTGTCTGGTGTCCAAGCTGAGAAAGATGAGGGTGCTGAAGATAATCACAGCAAGAAATGAGAAGCTATGGGAACGTGTAAGAAATGTAGTTACTTATTCAGGAAAAGGTAATTAACTGACAGATACCTTACCCTAATTATAACACTCTGTCAATTACTGGGCCTCATTTATCAAGATCTCCAACTTCTCTAGATCATTTTGCTGCTCAAATTAGTAGGTGCAGGGATAATTTTTTCCACTCCCTTCATTAGACAGATGCGCTTATCCTCTTGTAGGTTCAGAAATGGTAGTAGAATCAGGTTCCACTGCCTAACACCTCTCCAGGCACTTTCCCATGTAGGGAAAGCACTTGAGACATCTCTCAAGAGCATCCCTATCTCTACAGATCTGGATTGTTCCAGAGACACCTTAATTATATTACATATACAAATATTAAAGATAGTATCCAATTGTTCAAACTAAAGACTGAAGGAAAAAGAAATGTCAGTAAGAGAGATGTGTGTTAGATGGGAAAAAATGCTATTGAGTATTACAAATAAAAAGCACCACCTACGTCGATTTTAGGTCTTGCAGAAGAGAACTAGGACCCATGTAGGAAAAGTGAGTTATGGAGGTTCTTCAAAGCTCGTTGACATGGGATCCTGGCTATGCGTGAAGACTACCAAAGAGAGCGGAGATACGAGGGCAATTTACACATTTGTCTGCATTTTATGTTGTGCTGTGGAGTAAAAGAGAGGAGGACTAGTTCTGTCTTGAATTATGACTTAGAGGAGGCACGGAGTTGTGGGCTGGTGAAATCACCACCTAGAATACCACAGTCAAGTTGGGGCATCGCAGCCCCAGAAAGAAGGCAGGAGATCAACTGGAAGGCGTTCAGAGACAAGCCATTAGAGCGATAAAGGCCTGGGAAGGAATGACTTTTGTGACCAGATGGATGCAGCATGGACACCTCCCTAAGCCCAGCTTGCCAGAGTGGTGACTAAGGAGAGGACAGGATACATTCAAGGGAGGCAAGGGCAGGGGTAGTCTGACTGTCAGGAAACATTGCGCTCACAAAGACCTAAATTAAACCTACGGGGCCTTTTGAAAAACCATGATTACATGATCGTTCTGACATCATGTGATGTGTTAAGGAAAAACAGAAAGAAAGGCCCTAGAGTGTAAGTGGACAGTTGATCCACAGGTACACCACCTTCCCAGGACTCCAGAGTCCTTGGAGGGCACCCGCCCAGCAAAGCAAGGCTAACCATGATCACTTCCCATAACAAGGAAGTTGAGGCCAAGTCTTCCTTCAGCTCCCAGGAATTGAGAACATAAAAACATCTGACGTTTTTACACAACCCTTCCTTACAGGTATATAAAATAGTAGACATAAACATTTGAAGAATATAAGGAATGGTGTATCAGATTTCACAACTCCTTTTAAGGTTGCTGGTTCCATAAAAATATGTTGGACTCTCTAACCCTTCTTTTCTCCTATAAGTTCCTGGGCTGACACAATCTATGGTTTCTTGTTTAATTAGAAAAGATAACAATGTTGTGTTTATTAGTCACTCATTTTCTTTCTTTTCTTTTTTTGGGGGGGAGTAGGGGGAGGTACTGGGGATTGAATTCAGGGCCACTCAATCACCGAGCCACATCTCTGGTCCTGTTTTTTTTTTTTTTTTTATTTAGAGACAGGGTCTCACTGAGTTGCATAGCACCTCACCATTGCTAAGGCTGGCTTTGAACTTGCAATCCTTCTGCCTCTGGCTCCCGGGCGGCTGGGATTACAGGTGTGTAACACCACACCCGGCTCATTTTCTATGGATAAGTGCTAATGTTTAAAATTGTACTTTAACCATTTATTTATTTATTTATTTATTGCTTTTTTTTTTTGGTTTTGTGATTGGTTTTGGTGCTAGGGATGTAGGGATGGACCTCAGGGCCGGGTGCCTGCTAAGTAGGTACTTTACCACTGAGCCACATCCTGTCTCATAGTTACATCAATTTTTCTCTCTTCCAGATATCCTATAACTCAGTGGTCACAAAACATTTTTTTTAATAAAGGACTGGAAGTTAATATTTTAGGTTGTGCTGCTATTCAGTCTCTATGATAACTACTCAAGTGTGTCAGTCAGCAAAGTAAGTCAGATACACAAAGCAAAGGCACAGCTTTCCAATGAGACTTCATGGCACAAATGTGAATTTCATATCATTCTCATGGCTTATAAAAATTGCTCGTCTTTTGATACTTGTCTCCATTCAGAAATGCAAAACATCTTTTTAGTTTAGGAATAAAGCTGGCCTCAGTGAGGCCCTAAGCAGCTCAGTGAGACGTTGTCTCTAAATAAAATACACAAAAGGGCTTGGGATGTGGCTCAGTGGTTAAATGTCCTTGAATTCAATCTCTTTTACCAAACAACAACAACAAAAGAAAAAATGAAAGAAAGAAAAGAATAGAGCTGGGCACAGTTCAGAACTCAGCTATGAAATTAACCTAGATTCAGCAGGTGAATGAATAAAGAAATTGTGGTATATATACACAATGGAATATTACTCAGTCATAAAGAAGAATGACTTTATAACATATGCAGGTAAATGGAAGGACCTGGAGACTATCATGCTAAGTGAAATAAGCCAATCCCCCAAAAGAACAAAGATTGAATGTTTTTGTGTAAATATATCAAAATAGATTCTACTGTCATGTATAACTAAAAAGAACAAATAAATAAATAAAAGTTAATATATGCATATATATATATGTATGTGTATATATATACATATATATCTATGTATGTATATAAGAATAGAGCTGGATTTGCCGTCCTAATAGAATGTCTATGTAGTGTTTTCTATTTGACTTCCAGTCAGACTATTTATTACAGGAGTAAGTAATGTTGACTCTAAATTTGACATATTAAAATTTCTAAATAAAAGGAAGTTAGGGAGAAAAAGTCCTTCAGCCACAATAGGACTGATAGAAATTTAAGCAAAGCAAGGACAAAGTTCGTGATGATACCAAGAGAAGTGTCATCATCTCATGGCATGACCTGCAGCCTTGATAAGTACCAGCTGCTTTTTACAATCAGGGAGAGCCCTGCCCCCTCAAAACATACACACACACACACATACACACAGGGTATAGCAAATCAAAGCTCTCTCTGCCTACTCCGTGTTCTTTTCTCAGGTTACCCAAAAGAAGGAAAGAAGGAAATAGAGGAAGGAAGGCAGGGAGGGAGAGAGGGGGAGACAGAAAGAGAGAGAGAGAGAGAGCTCTTCCTTCTGCATCACAGAAGAGAAACAGGAAGGACACATTCTTCTGCAGCCACCCAAGCCTTGGTTTGAGGATGCTTATGTCTTACACACAATGTTTCTGCAGGCTGGACAGTCAAGGACAGGCACTGGGTGTTTCCTTTTCCTTCCAAGTCACTGGGATATACATGAACAGATAAAATTGAAATCATGGTTAGGATTGATTAATAACTCACCCGGTCTTATAACTATTAAACTGTAGATGCACTTCTGTTCTCTGGACTCTGAATTTACTTCCTGTGAATCCGGATGTCCATCCCAAAGACCAGTTTGAGGACTGTGAAAACTGTCACAATCTCAAAGGAGCATCCAGAGATGAAATGGTCGTCTAGTTGGAATTACTGTCTTAAAATTGATGTCTCCAACTCAGAGGGTGACTCATGGTCATGGCAGCCTAAATGTTTATCCTATTTTGTGTACTACAAAAAGAACTACTTTGTTTTCTCTTGCTGACTATTCACCTGAGTAGAAGGATACACAAGTGAACTTCGCAACTGAATGGAATTATTTTCCCTTTCAACTTCATGTTTTCAAAGAAGAACAAGTCAGGGTTTCCCAACTGCAACTTTGGCTTAGATTGATAGGAGCAGTTGTATGTTTTTCGATGTCTTTGAATAAACTTGTAGCATCAAAGCTGGCAGTGTTTAATAAAATCAATAAATAACTTCCTTATAATTTTGAATGTTTATGTCCATAAAAAGTAACAAATTCACCCCTTTTAGGAAAATATATTTCATGGCACATGCATAAAAGAAAACCGAAAAAGAAAAGCACCTACATTTTAATAGTCACAAGGCCAGCTGAATTGCCACCACTTTCTGAGACACATGAAGCAATAAGACTTCATAATAAAAGAATATTGTCTCCGCAAAAAGAATTGCAGATTGTGATCACTACCACTAACAACAGCATCTTCCATGTCACTGCTGATAATGTGGAGTCAAATGAGAAATACTGTCAATTTCACAGAAAATGCATGCAAATTTCGATAAATTTATATGGGCTATGAAATGAAATTTGATTAGTCCTCAGACCTCTAAGAAAATAAAAATGGAAAATACATCAATGCGAAGACACACTGAAGTTTAAGAATGAGTTGCTTCACGAATTATGCACTAAAATAGTGACTCAACAAGAAAGTGCTCAAGAAAGTAAGGATTAGGAAAGGAAGAGCCAAACAGGATTTGGGCCTATGAATCACAAGATCACCAGCTTGATTTCTAAATAATCAGAATGAGGTCTCATAAAGATTATTTTAAAAATGAAGCTTAGTCTGCCGGTTAAAATCATGGACTCAGGACCCTGGATTCAAATCCAAACTTCTTCTCCTAGCTGTGCATCCTTGGGCAAGTTACCTAACTTTTCTGTTCCCTAGTTTCTGCATGAGTAAGTGGGAATAGTACCTACTTCATAAGGTTAAAATGAAGAATCAGACTCATGGAATAAATATTTGTAAAATGCCTGTAACAGTGCCTAATTAAATAACTGCTAGTGAAACAATGGTTTGTGCTTTTTGATCCTTTATTCTTTCTTTTCTGTTTAGTAGCTGAGCCTGCTGGATGTCCACAGCAGTCTTTTATGCCACCTTGAATCCCTCAAAGGCACGTCCAGCCTCCGCCCCATTCCCTTATCTCACTCAACAACTCTTTCCCTTTCCTCTTATCAAATCTTCCTTTTCCTGCACCCCATTCTTTCAGTTTCTTGAATGTGATAAGCTACTAGTAATAGCTAACATTTTAGAAGTGTGAACTATGTTCTAGATACAATGCCAAGTTCTTTCCATAAATCAGCTCATTTGATTTAATTTAAACTCGTGGGGTGAGGACTCTTCACCATCTGATAGCTGAGGACAGTGATGCTCACACAGGATCAAACAGCTCACAGGGGACAGACGGGGGTTGATAAAGGCCAAAGCGTCTGGGCTGCACTCCTGTTTCCTGGCACAACGTACTTCCACGTTCCCTCCATGTCTGAGCTGTTCAGGAACCCATGTGGAAATCACTGCAGATCTGATCACACAGAGGCACTTCCATAAAGTCCTGGGCAGGCAATGCTTAAACTCCACATTTTGGTCCCTAACAAACAAAGGGAGACGTATTGGAAAGAAATGGGGACCTGCATTCTCCGCTGATGTCTTCCCCTCTCTTTGATTCTGCACTTCCTCTGCAAAATTTGTATCATAACAGCTAGGACAAATCTGTCATGGGAGCAGGAACCACGGAGGATGTCTTCGTTTCCTTCTTAATGGAGATGAGACTTCTTCTGACTCTGTCACATGAATGATTTGTCTTGCTTACTCAACATGCAGCCATATGCCAAGTGGAAGTGTGTGAGAGTCAGGGGATCTCTAAGAGGAAAGGACAGTCAGGTTCAGAAAGAAAGGGGGGCCCTCATTCCTCCCTGCCACTTTTCCATCTCACCCTCACCCCTAGAATCTAGATAAAGAAGCAATAGCCTGTAGCATTATTTTCTCTCCATGTGAGATGGTAAGTAAGTGCTAGCCGAATAGATACACAGCTAGGTGTGTTCATACTTTAATTCACAGTTAACTATGCATTTCATCACCAAGTAGCTTCCTAATAACTGTTTAGCTCCATCAGATAAAACCAGTATTTCTTTCTGCAGCATTTTGTAATATTCTATCGCATTTCACAAAGAAAGAAAACAAATACCACACATTCCAGGTAGGGAAGTAGCTCACCGAGGAGGAGAGAAAGAAGCACCGGAGTCAGCTGGGACAGACCAGTGAAAACCTCTAAGGAAGCGCAGTGAGTGACGGGGTCAGGACACTTTGAGACCATGGCTCTAATCTTTACATTCTCAGATTGCAATGTATCGGTCCTGGTCCCTTAAGTCTCCAGTGTCACTGTGCACAGCAAAGTCCTATGGCTCACAGATTTAATTCCAATTTGAAAATAGATTCTCAGGCATGAGCTTTGTCACAGACAGGCAGAATCAAAAAAACAAAACTAAGGAGAAGCACATCACTCTCCTGTCTTGCCAAGACGCTGGCCTGAGAGGCCCCTCAGGACCAAGGACCACACACAGGTGTCCAGCTGGCCCTGCTGTATTCTACATTACTAATTGTCATTAGCTTATCATTAATCATCATGGGTTGAATTTTAAAATTAACTCTCCCACTAATTTTAGGATTTATGGTTGAGTCTTTGTCTCAAAAGCTGACTACATTATGAAAAAAATCTCAATTGAAAAATAATTAATCTGGTGTTTTAAGCTGTCTAAACATGGTGCTTGCTTTGGATGGGTGCATTATCAGAACAAGAAACTGGGTCTAATTTTCAAACAAATTAAAAGTAAAAAAGATAAGCGAGCATTTTAAATTTCCAACAGGTCAGATTCTCAAGAGGCCACACATGTCTTTAATTCTGGAAGAAAAATCACCTACACCAGAAGGAAACTGAAGAGGAGAATTCCAAGATTTAAGCGTCTACACTAGGTAGCTTCCCATTTAATCATTATAGGTGGTCTCTGGGAAGGTAATGTCAACTGTAGAAATTCAGGCACAGACTAGGCATAAAACCTGCCCAAGCCCACAGAGCCCTGGACAGGCCCAGGGTCTCTCTCCTTTTGATCCACTTGGTGCTCATGGGCTTGGTTTGGGGATTTCTCATACGCCCTAGCTTCCTTCTGACTTACGAACTTTTCACTCAATTCCTTCTTCTTTGCCACATTCTTCTCCTGGCTCCTGGGCACAAATCAAGCCTCAGCACAGCTCCCTTGAGACTTGCATATCTGCTCCATCCTTCTCAGCATGCTGTCTACTTGCTTCATAGCAACTGACTAGAAAATACATGCTTGTTTAGTTGGGTTTAGCCTCCTTCCTTCACCAGTTACTGGAATTGAAGCTTTAAGAGCACAGGGTTGGATAAATCCTGTTGTATGTCTCATGCCACTGAATGCATGACAGGCTCCTGGGGTACATTTTTTTTTAATAGATAAGAGAAGCCAGGCACGGTGGCACATGCCTGTAATCCCAGTACTTTAGGAGGCTGAGACAGGAGAATCACGAGTTCAAAACCAGCCTCAGCAACAGCGAGGTGCTAAGCAACTCAGTGAGACTCTGTCTCTACATAAAACACAAAATAGGGCTGGGGATGTGGCTCAGTGGTCGAGTGCCCCTGAGTTCAATCCCCAGTACCAAAAAAAAAAAAAAAAACAGATAAAGAAAGAAATAAAAAGCATGGAGGAAAAGGAGGAAGACAAGAAGGGGAGAAAGACTGAGTCTAAATTCTGTCTGATGGTGGGACATTGTCTTTTGTACAGCTTGGTGTCCCAGGTGGGGACATGGGCTGGACGCTGCTAGCACATAGGAAACTTTGCCATTAGGAAATGAAGGATGTGTCTTCTGATGAGGGACGTAACCCTTCAGCTGGAGCTGAAGGACAGGGAACAGGGACGTGCTGCCAGTTGGCACCAAACCTGGAGAGCTGTTTCCATGCAGGGAACCCCAGCCCCACCTGAGGAGCATGAAGTTCATCTGTGGTCCTCACTTGCTGGGGACCTGTTGGCCTCACTGTGGACGAGCTCCCTGTTACCTTCTCCCTTAAAGAGTGTTCCTCAGCTCTTCTCTCTCCTTCCCCTCTTTAATGCTGGGATCTTAAGGTGCTCATATTTACCACTCATCTTCTTCTAAGTTATATTTCCTTTAGTTTAACCTGAGCCTATCATGCTTCATTATTTCTTTTGATATTCTGATTGGTATGTTTCTACGCTTAAAAAATACTTGTAGCCTTTACTTTGCCAATTTAAGATACTTTTTTTGTATTTGTTTGGTCTGCCAAAATTAAATATCAAAGACTGAGGGCTTTACCCGATGGAAATTTATGTGTCACATTTTCAGGGACTTTGAAGTTGGAGATCAGGGTGCGAGTGTGGTTGGGTCCTAGTGAGGACTCTCTCCTGGCGAAGAAGGTGGCTGCCTTCTCACCGTGTCCCTCATGGTAGGGACTCTGACAGTTCTTGTTGTAAGGGTACTAGTTCCTACCTGAAACCCTCTCCCAACCTCATCTAACCCTAATTACCTCCCAAAGGCCCTGTCCACAAATACCATCAAACAGGGGGTCAGTGCTTCAGCATAGGAATTTGAGGACACAATTCAATCCACAGAATTTTTTAAAATATGTTTATGGACATTATGTAAATGACTACCTCATTAATGTAAAACTTCAATTAAAACTTCAAATTCCAACTGTAATATCTTCTAGATATTTTTTACTTTCTTTTTTCATTTCAGCTTTAACTCTTTTATTTACAAGTGTTTAAATTTTTATTTCTACCATATAATTGTATGACTTCCCTATCTTTCATTGCTTTGATTCTCGTTGGTGTTTAAGATTCTGGGGACTGTGTAGATGGAAGCTGTTAGGACATTCCTGGGCCTGAGAAATGAGGCTCACTTGTTTTTCCACCTCTATCTGATCTTTCCTTATCTCAGACTCCACCTTCCCTCATCAATAAGAGTAATAAGCAATCAGCAAATGATCTCCACCCTACTCTTTGTCTACTCCTGCTAATTTGAGGGAAGCCTATCTGAGTTATAAGAAAAGGATTATCATCTCCCTTTACTCCTTCCACAGAGAGATGCATGATTCATGATACTTGAACTTCACCACATAGCCACCATGCACCACAGAGGCCACAACTACAGGCCTTAACCCAGAGCAAAGAGGCAGCAGAGTGAGCTATTCCATCCAAAAAGGAATCTAGCATGGGATATTTGCTGGGGACCTGTCACTCTTTCCAATGATTGCCCAGTCAATGCCCTGGGTCTTGAACATCCCCTTAAAATGGAGGCTGAGTGACAAGTTGGTGCTTGGCTCTAGAGTCTTTTCCTTGTAAAAAGAAGTCTCTCTTTTGCTCTGAGTGTGCAGTGAACTTCCTCATGTTCATTAAGCATATGCATCATATGGTACCTGGCCAGGCTCACCATTATATCTGCCACAAAGGAAAAAAACAGAAGAGGGACACACACCGTCCATCAACCTGCATCAGCGCAATAGTTGCACTCATGGTTGAGTCAGCTTTTTCTTGCTGTGACTAAAGTACCAATCAGAACAATTATAAAGGAGGAAAAGTTTATATAACAATCTACAGGTTCAGAGATCTCGGTCCATAGACAATTGCTCCATTCCTTGAGGCTCGAGGTGAGGCTGAACATCATGGCAGAAGAGTGTGGAGGAGGGAAGCAGCTCACATGATGATAAGTAAGCAGAGAGAGAGACTCCATTTTCTATATATAAAACATATACCCCAAAGGCATGCCTGCAATGACACACTCCCTCCAGCCATACCCTACCTGCCTTCAGCCACCACTCAATTCATCCCATCAGGTGTTTAATTCACTGACTGGGTGAAGGTTCTCCTAACCCAATCATTTCTCCTCTAAACTTTCTTGTATTGTCTCACACTTGAGCTTTTGAGGGACACCTCATATTTAAACCATAAATTCCACCCTGGCCCCCAAAAGCTCACAAACTATCTAACAAAGCAAAACACATTTAGTCCATTTCCAAGAGTCACCATAGTCTCAACAGTTCCAAAGAGTGCCCAAAAGTTCAAGTCCAAAGTCTCCTCTGAGACTCAGGCAAGCTTTCATTGTGAGTTCCTTTAAAAATCAAAAACTATTTACAAGTATCCAATATATAAAGTTGCAGAGTAAACATTTCCATTCAGAAAATAGGAGCATAGAAAGAAGGGGTGGGACCAAAGTAAGACGGAAATCCAGCTGGGCAAACAAGTCCTGTAGCCCTATGTGCAGCATCTGGGGCCAATGACATGGTGATGTTCTGTCCAAAGGGCTCATGTAGATCCACCCCTATGGTCTTGTTGGTTGCAGCCTAAGTGACCTTTCTGTTGGCTTATCTGTGCTCAATTCCTGCAGGCTTCCTCAGTGAATATCCCACAGAACTGGCACTTCTCAATCCTTGGGGTCTCCACTGCAGCTTTGGCTTCCTCCTCACATCTCCATGCACCACCTTTTCAGGGGGTGCCCACAGGGACTTTAGCCCTGCTGCACCTTGCCTGGCCTCCAAGGCCTTCCTCTGAAATCTCAGTGGAAGCCTCCATGACCCCCTAACTCCAGCATCCTCCAATCCTGCAGAACCAGCACCATGTGGTTTATGCCAAGTCTAACATCATCTCCATTAGTAGCCAAGGCTCCAGGGAGCCTGCCTGTAGCAGCCTCTGGGTGCCTGGGTGGCTAAGCAAGTGGGAAAATCTTCCCAGACTCCCTGTACAAGAAGGTACTCCACTGGTCTCTTCTCAAGATAATTTTTACTTTTACTTCCTTGAGTCTGAGGTCAGACTCAAAATTTTTACTTTTACTTCCTTGAGTCATGATCTTGCCAATTCCTGAGATGCCCTCAACTATGTTTCTTTTTGCTTTTGAGCCAAGTCTTCAGCATTTCTTCAGTGGCGGTAACGTTTTTAACAATTACTCCTTCCTTAGCCCCAGTTTTACTCCCACCTTTCAAGTCCAAGATTTTTTCAAATCTTTCTGCTCTGCTTTCTACTCCTGATTATCACAATAAATGTGGCTAAAAGCTGCCAGCAACATCCACACCACCACCTGAATGCTATGCTGCCTAGAAATTTCTTCCACCAGATTAAGAAGACCACCACTTTTAAAATCAGCCCCACAGAAAGTTTCAGGACACAGGCAAAATGCAGACAGCTTCTCAGCCAGAACATGACATGAATGGTCTCTAGTCCAATGACCAATAGTGCCTTCCTTTTCCTCTAAATCCTCTGAGCCCATTCTTTACTGTGTGTAGTCCAAATGGCATTCTGGTCTTCTGGAGCTTCCACCAGAATTGCCCATTAAGCTCTGCTTACTACAATCTAAAGCATTTACAGCTTGCACGTCTACACATCTCAAAATTCCCCCAAATTCCAAAACACTCCAGAAGCTTCTGATTAGGATAATCACAGCAGTGATCCCACTTCTCAGTACCAATTTCTGGTTTAGTCAGCTTTTTTACTGCTGTGACTAAAAGCCCAGCCAGAGCAACTGCAGAGGAGGAAAAGTGTATTTGGGGACTCATGACTTTAGAGATCTCAGTCCACAGACATCAGGCTCTATTCCTCGGAGCTTGAGATGAAGCTGAACTTCATGGCAAAACAGTGTGGTGGAGGGAAGCAGCTCATACAATGATCAGAGAGTAGACAGAGACTCCATTCACCAGATATAAAATATAGAATCCAAAAGCATGCCCCCAATGACCTACCTTTTCCAGCCACATCTTACCCACCTTTAGTTACCATTCAGTTAATCCCATCAGGAGATTAATTCATTGATTAGGTTAAGGTTCTCATAACTCAATCATTTCTTCTCTAAACCTTCCTGCGTTGTCTCACACATAAGCTTTTGGGGGACATCTCACATCCAAACCATAAAACCCACTAGCTCCTGGGCATGGTGGTTCATGCCTGTAAACCCAGCACTTTGGGAGGTTGAGACAGGAGAATCACAAGTTCAAAGCCAGCCTCAGCAATGGTGAGGTGCTAAGCAACTCAGTGAGACCCCGTCTGTACATAAAATACAAAATAGGGTTGGGGATGTGGCTTAGTGGTTGAGTACCCCTGAGTTCAATTCCTGGTACCAAAAAAAAAAATCCACTAGCCATATTGCGTGAGCACATACCACAGATGTTGTCTCTTCTCCTTTTTGTGAGCACAGTGCTATTTCAACCTGTCCTGTATGTTGGGTCTTCCTTAGTTCTTCCAGTAGCAGATGCAGTGAGCCAATGTCTATGGCCTCCTACTTCTGGTGGTTGGCATTATTGTGCTCTTTGGATTCTTCCACATGATGGATCCTTACTTGGCATTGAAGCTAAATCTTTCCTGCTCAACAGTATTTTAATAAATAAGCAAATAGTCCTGAGCCTCCATTCACAGCCTTTCAAAGGGAGCCTGGAAAACCAGAAACAAGGTGTATCCATCAACTGAAAGACTTGACAAGAACAATATAGAGGAGGAAAAGTTTATTTGGGCTTATGGCTTCAGAGGTCTCAGGTTATAGACAGCCTCCTCCATTGTTCTGGGCTCAAGGTGAGGCAGAACATCATGGTGGAAGAGCATAGCAGAGGAAGGCAGCTCAGGACATGGCAAGCAGAGAGTGTGCTGCTTACTAGGGTCAGCATATGAACTCCAAAGTCACATCCCCAGTGACCCATGTCCTCCGGCTACACCCTGCCTGCCTACAGTGACCACCCAATTAATCTATATCAGTGGATCAATGCACTGATTATGTTTGCAGCCTCTCATAACTAATCATTTTGCCTCTGAACTTCATTGTGTTGTTTCACACATGAACTTTTGCAGTGACACCTCATATCTAAACCATAACACAAGGTACAAAAATATTTCTGTAGTTAACATAAATACATCAATTTGACTCCAATATGTTAACTATCACATGGACTAAATACCCTGCTGTTGTGCTGCTTGATATATAGAAGTCCCTGATCCCTGCCCCACTGTCACACTTATAAAAACAAAACAATAATACAGTGTCTTTCCACTACCTCATCTCACTTATCAATGGCTTGTCTTAACTTTACATATTATTCATTTAATATAACTTGGTTGAATATTGTACATTTTTTAAATTTTCAACCCAATGACAAATGTGTGCTTGACAAAGAGATCAGCAATGGTTTTTGAACTCATTAATCCTCAGGTAATGGTTAATTTCATGTGTGAACTTGACTGGGCCACAGAGTGCCCAGACATTTGATCCAATATTATTCCATCTGTCTGTGAGGGTATTTCTGGTTGAAATTAACATTTGACTGAGTTCAGATGCCAATCAACTTAGTAGATTGCCCTCCCTAAAATGGGTTGTACACCCTCTCACTAGATGCCTGCATAGTCCAAAAGGTAGGATAAGAGATAATTCATTCTCAGTCTGTTTTTTGAGCTGGCACATCAGTCTTCTCCAACACTTGGACTGGAACTTACACTGTTGGCTCTCCTGGAGCTCATGCTTTTGAACTTGGATTGCAACTGAACGTCTAGCTCTCTTCACTTTGCACATTATGGAACATTTCCATTTCCATAATCAAGTGAGCCAATGCCCTGACTAATACACCCTTATGTTTTAATTAATACATCCCAGTTATTTCACCTGAGAAATGTCAATTATAATAGTACCTAATGCATGGTGTTTCTGAGAAAATTAAATGAGAAGATAAGTCAAAAGAGCTTACCTGTATTATTAACGCTCCACACATACTAATTTAATAGCTCTAGAAATTTATCTGAAAACGCTCACAGCAAATTCAAATTCTCTACAGCACTCATGTTATCAACCAATAACAATCCTCTTTTCAAAGGATGTTCGCCTCTTCCTATGTTCTGTTAACTCTCTCAGGGTGTCAGTTCAAAGATGCTCTAAGGAAACCACATCCCAGAGTCAACATCCTATCAAGTTGGGGTATATTCCTTGCTCTTTCTATATTGTGATGAATTGTCCACTTCAAGGATCACACAGGCTACAAAGAAGAAACCAGGTCAGAAGGCTACTCTGAGAGTTCACCTGTCAGTTTTCACTGGGGTTCTTGGCATGGGTTCAGGCAGCCATATTTTGAGTTTTATACCAAAACTTCTCAGCCTGCACCTGGTGCCTAAAGAATGCTGGCCATATTGGGTCTTTGGCCAGAGAGAAACAGGGTGAGGGCCCAAAGCCTGAGGACATACTCAAATGAGGACAGCTAATGGCTGTTCTTTTACCTGCACTTGGGGAAGTACAGAGCCTGCTCATGCCACAGAAGCAAAGAGGAATATGATTTCTTAGAATATCTAATGTAATCTTTCCTAGCTGCCAGATTTTAAACCACACTTTCAAATATTCTTTAAGAACACTTCCAAAAATGCTGTTCATTTTTTTTTCATGGCTCAGATATATTCCTCTTATAATTTCAAAAATTACAAGTTTTCCCTCTTCTATTTTTATGCCACCACAAAGGTGTAAATCACTCAGTTACCTCCCTTTCCTCAATCCCCTTCCCCCAGGAGCTGTGCAGGTGTTATTCATTAACTACCAGTTGGTTTTATAAGCTTATTATCAGAAGGGGGCCCAGTCAAACTTTCTAAGGCCTCTCGGGTATTTGAAGATCAGAATGTGCACATATAAAATGGGAAATCCATTTCTTTGATGCCTTTCCAGGTCATTCTGCATGGTCACCACTATGTTTGAACAATGAAAATGTGAGCAGAGGGGTGGGAGGAACTATGCTAGATGAATACCGTGGCCCTTTCTACATGCTTTTTTTTTGCCATGAAACTGTTTCAAAAACCTTTGGGCATTCCATGTCTTAAAAAGCAACAATTGTATTCTATATACAGCATCCATCTGCAGATTGTAATGCTGACCAAACAATGCATAAGCACATCAAACTATTCAGTAGAGAGCAAGATTTTTTAAAAAAATCAAAAACAAAAATCCAGACTAGCAAGGTGTCGATGTAAATGAAGGAAGTGATTGGATTGTTTTACACCATTTAAACAAGCAAATACCAACAAAGAAGCAATATAATACATCTTGACCTCCCCAGCCACAATCATTATAAGTGGGAAAGACAAACTGTTAGTTCCAGGGCTGTTCAATTTATGAAGAGGTACAGATTACATAAGGGCATGATAGATTTCCTATGTTTTATTTTTGTCTTACATTTGCTTTATCTTTAAATATTTTGATAAATGTAACAGTAGAAATGGTTAAGCCTAATTTTGTCAACAACTAAGAAAATAAATCTTCTTTTTAAATATTAATTTATCATATGCTGCTTTAACATTATAAATAAAAGTGATTTTTTTTTAATCCAAACACAATTAGATAAAAAGTAAAATTTTCATTTAGCTTGGATTTGGGAGTTCTGTAGCTTTAAATAAACATCTGGATTTTTTTAAACAAAATATATGAGTAGCTTTTTAAACCACATACAATGAATTTATTTAAATAATTTTTAATAACATGGGAAACAGGAGGGTCTTAAAATTAGAAAGAAATAAGAATGGTTTTTCTTGTGTGTTCTATAGGCTTATTCTGAAAGTAATTAAACAAAATATTTTTAAAAATATTTTTAGCATCCATGGAACATAAGTATGTCAGAGTCCAGATTTTAGCTACCAACCAAACAATTGCTCCAAGGTTTTCAATTGATCTAACTTCTTTAAGCTTCATTCTCCTGATCTACAAAGTAAAAATATTGGTGTCTATTCCATAGGTTTATGAAAACTTAAAGAGCTAAGTAAATGCTAAGAATTTTTGTTTCAATGGATGAGTCAACGAATAAACGAGTGAATGATTTTAATTAAAAAAGATTTATTTAGAATTAGTAGCATTGTCTTCCTTTCAAATCCATTTAAAATATGAAATACACATTGTATTTCTTTAAGTAGATGTTTTAAGTAGATGCTAAGAGCATCTACTTAAAGAGCTAAGTAGATGCTAAGAGTTTGGTGCCACGTCTGACACATTGTAAGCACCTGGTAACTTCTGGCAGACATCCTCATTATTATCATTATTATTACCATGATTGCCTTCCAAGATTTCACTGAGCTTGTTAAAAAGTCAATATTTTTGCTTGCTATCAAGCAAATTCTGATCTTACCTATTAAATAATATGATAGTACATTTTAAATGGGTAAACAGACCTGTTGGACAACCATCAATCTTGAATGCTCCAACTATACGCAGATACAAATTTTCAAAAAGGGAGATATGTCAGCAAGATATGGAAAACACATGATGAGGAGTATTAATTTTATACTGAATGAGGAAGAACTCTCATATTCCAAGCATGCGCAGCAGTGAGATACTGTGGTGCAAGGAAGCAATGTAAATATTTGTATGTCCAACCTCTCAAACTTTCTTTTCCCATTTCTGAAGAAGGAAAGATTAAAAGAATAAATGGTACCTTTGACTTATTGCTGATGACCACATGTTAAGCACTTAGGAACAGCTTGCAAGAAGCCTTTGAATCTTTACTGCATTTTCCTGGGTTAGAAATCCTTAGGGATTAGCTGCTCATTGAAAGCTAAGCCTGGGAAATGTCTTCAGGGTTACATTTGGTACCAGTTCTTGTTAATAAATGTTAAAATACTTCTCTAGAAAATTAGATACAAATCCCGAGCAACCTAAAATCCAATTCTAAGAGCAGCTTTCAAATTTGGGAGATTTTCTATCTGTTCCATAGAAGCACAAGATGCATTCACTGCAAAGCGCATTTAAATATAAAGACCCCATGGAGCATTCAATACTTCCTTATGTGAATTTTCAGTAGGAAAAAAATAGGTCTTTCAATGAAAAACAATCTCAAACTACTCCCTTCCTCTCAGAATTCATAATTATGCTTAATCTGCCGCTCCTCTTGGCTCGCTTACAGGTCCTGTTGGCAGGTACTGAATGCAAAATCATTTTAATGGGGGATCCCTTGGGAGTGAAGCAGAAGTTTTGAGCATTTACATTTCACAATAGAGGAAGGCCAGCTGTTCCGCCCCTGGGCACCAGGATCACAGCTCCCCGGAAGCAGCCGTGAGCTTGGATGGCTTCAGGTCAGCAACCTGAAAGAACAGGCAGTCTGCAAAGGATGGCCGCCTCGGCGTGGGAATGGGGAACCCACAGCTCCCAACTGTGTGCCTGGCCAACAACAATGACAGACAGGAAAGCCCCGGGTGAGCTAGGGCGATGCCCAGCGTGGGGCGCGCTCCTGCCTGCTTTCCTTCAGCAGAGGGATGCCCCAAGAGGCCAGTGCTAATGAGAGTGTGGTGCTGGGGATGGGAGATGCTTGGCCCCATCAAAGGGCCCATTCAAAGCTGCCCCATCTCCACCACTCACTCAGGATCTGCCACACCGGCTTAAGTTACATCCTGTCAGCATACCTATAGGTATGGGTACTTTCAGATCCACTGGGCCCCCTGAGTGCAAAGGGGAGCCCGTCTCAGTGCGCATGCGTACCCCCCATCTCTCTCTGTCTCTCTCTCTGTCATTGATGTATTGTGTTTTGTTTGTTTCTATGTGTATTTCATATTTTAAATGGATTTGAAAGGAAGACAATGTGTATTTCATATTTTAAATGGATTTGAAAGGAAGACAATGCTACTAATTCTAAATAAATCTTTTTTTTAATTAAAATCATTCACTCGTTTATTCATTGACTCATTCATTTAAACAAAAATTCTTGAGTGTTTGGGGCATGAGGTTATAAATCACACGTGTCCTTTAATAAAAAAAAAAGAATAATTGATATGAAAGAAATTTCTTTAGCTGCTTTTGTAAAAAGATACTCAATGTCAAGCTGATAGCATTTTACAAAACGTAGTTTCACTTTTTCTTTCTTTTGGGAAAGAGATTTTTACAAATAAAATGTATTATTTTTCACTCTATTTCTGTGGTCCCTTAACCCTATACGTAACATGTTTGTGTGTTCCCATGTATGCATACAGATACATTTATTCATTAATAAAATTATTTATTCCACATGGGTCAGGTGCTGGACTCTGGACTAAATGCTGGATATGAAAAGACAAGTAGGATCCAGACTTCTTGAAACTCTCCCCGACAGCAAGTTCAATGTTAGAAGCTGTAAAGACTCCAAGAGTAGTGAGATTAATCACCACTATGGCCCAGAAGAAAAAATGACCTTAGCACAAGGAAAGTCTTAAATAGGAAAAGATGCTTGACTTGGAACTCACTGTTACACTTTAATTTTAATCAAAAACACCAATAACAATGTGCTTTCCAAATTTCTCTCCAGCATCTCTATTCATGTTGAGTAGGGCCCATAATGAAGTTATGGATGATAAGGCCCACAGACTATTTAAGGGGCAATAATCACACATCTGAGTAGAGTCCACCGAGCTCAGGACTGTTCAGGTGCAGAAGCCAGAGCTCAGGACTCCAGTATGTGCCATTCATATGTGGAAAACCTGAGGTCCTCACAGTGAGTAGGAAGATGTCTAAGATCATTTGCTTGGGTCCGTTGGCACCTTTAAATTCTACAGAGACAACAATGGTTCAATATTCAATTAAAAAGCAAGGAAGAAAGCCCCAGATCAGAAGAGCTTATTTTAAATCATCCCTGGGCAATTTACAGAAAGCCATGTCAGACTCAGAGCATAATGGAACTGTTTTTCATTACAAGGAATATCTCTGAAATATTTTTAGGAACTAGCATTTTGGAGGGGTAATGGCTAGCTAGAGGCCATCCAACACGCACACGCGTCTCTGAACCTGAACAATACCTGAAGGCAGCTAAAGCTACTCCAGGGTCTGCACAGGTGGCTACTGCTCAACTGATACTTGTGTCCTCGGGGCCTCTGGCAGTCTGTTTGCTCTTTCGTACCAAGCACTATCCGTGGCTCTCAAAGGAGTTCACAGTTCAATAGAATAGTCAAAAAATTATGTGTATTAGACAAACTGTAATATGGGGTAAAACAATAATATATATATAATAAAAAATATGAACAACATCTAGCAGTATTATTACTACTGATAAAGCCGTTGAATTAAAATAAGGGTCCACACTCATATCAATAAGTCAGTGACGAACTGGGAAAGCCAACAGATAAGAAGGGACTAGCCTTGGGTAGGAGGGAGAAAGAGGGCAAGTTATTAGCTAAGGACAAGTCAGCAGTGACCAAGCTTGGAGAGAAGAGCTGCACATTTCCCACTACTTCTGCTAAGCTCCAGTTTAGAAAGGAGGAGATGATTTTCTTTCACCGCTGTTTCATTCTTCTGCACCAGCTTTTTCAACGATCTCCTTCCACAGGATCTGAGCAGAGTTCTTTTAACTTGAGGGTCTTAGAAACCAAGGAGCAAATGAGTGGAATCCAATTGCATAGACTTTGTGCAGGTGGCTTAACACAATTAGGTTCCAAGAACAGGAGCTGTCATCTAATCGCCAACCATACTGCACTAGGATATTCTAGGTGCTTCTCTCTATACCTATGAGTTGAAAGGATTTAGGTTGCATAGTGTACTTTCTTTCCTGAAGTATCCCCTCTTTGAGGTTCACTTTTATTCTTACTAGACTATGACTAATCTCTCTTATGAATGTTCCCGGATGCCTACAGCCTGTGGGAGCCTCTCAACACTTGCTCTCTAGTTTCTTAAGCACAGCTTCTACACTCCAGGAAGTTCCCTTCAGCTGCCATCTCCCTCTGCTTGCCTCTGTGTTTGCCCCATGGTCTTTTTCTCTGTCTTGTTTCTTCCACATCCCTGTATGCTACAACACTTGCTGAATCACATATTCATCCCTCAGGATGGTGAGCAAACCCACAGCTTGCCTTATTATCTGTCTCCTTTGCTTTGAGTCTGCTGAAAGCTCAGTGCTAGAAATTATTTTTGCTCACCTTGCTAATGAGGTGTCTCATCCTGAGATCCAAGGTGGGGCATCTTTTTGCTTCTCCTTTGTAATATTGTATTTTTCCATTGTTTACCTGTCTTCCACATCTTAGTCCTCTGACAGGATGCTTTCTGTTACCAGTCTCGATGGAACTCAAAGCTTCTACAGCAAGGACTAAAATAGGTATGACATCATACACATACACCACACAATATTATTTGCTCATAACAACACTGTTGCAACCTCTGGGTCCCTCTGAAATTGCTTAATGTTATTATTCTTCTTGAGCCTCACTCAAGCCACGTTGGCTTTCTATCTCTTCCTTGAACATGGCCAGAAGCCACTGCCTTGAGACCATTCACTTCCAGGTCTTTCTTCCTTTTCCAAACCTCTCCACCCAACCCCCAGCTGTCTGCATAGCTGCCTGCTTCTTGTCACTAGGATCTGAGCTTCAAAGATCTTCTAAAAAGTGTTTTCCCTCCAGAATCGGATCAGGACAAATAAAAGATCAACCTGGAAAATCTCATGGTGCACAAAGTAAGAAAGTGCTCAATCAATGATGGGGACATTTCCAAAGGACACAGGAACTAGCATGAAGAAGCCCTCACTGGCCAAATCTGGGACACTCAGATCATCAAAATAAATAATAGTAAATGATTCAAGCTGTTGAATAAAATATGAATCCAAGAGTCCACATTGCTATAAATAAATCAAGAAAAGAGAAGAGGAAGGCAAGTAGTAAATGTAGGAGGAATGATGGGATTAGAAAATTAGCATTTGTAAACTCTCATCATCATAAATGATTCAGGCGAGAATCCTAGCAACTGTAATTATAGAACTAGTGGGTGAAAGTTTGAAAAGTAACAGGGTGTTTAACAAAAGTATCACCTCAACAGATATTAACTAACCACAAAGGAAAGGCAGTAATTTTACAGTAAAGAAACATGAATCTTGATCAAAGTTAACATCATTAGTAAAGGGACAGATCTATGCCAAGTGCATCCAAGTATGAGACCCAAGATTGTTTCCACCACCTGAAACTGAAGACCATCTAATCACAGAAAAATGTAAAGACGTTTCACTGACTTGTACTCGCCCAAAACATCAAGGTCCAGAAACACAAGAGACTGAGAAACAGTCCCGAATTAAAGGAGATTGGAAAGACATAACAAGTGG